>CM067346.1:5150344-5152844 GCA_034190875.2 Urechis unicinctus
TCTAAATGATGACTGCCTTTTCTTCTCTTCTGGGCTATTGCTATGCTTCTCTCACTTACTCATGACTGTCTTTTCTTCTCTTCAGGCCTGTTGCTGTGCTTCTCTTTCTTAATTATGACTGCCTTTTCTTCTCTTCTGGGCTGTTGCTATGCTTCTCTTACTTACTCATGACTGTCTTTTCTTCTCTTAAGGCCTGTTGCTATGCTTCTCTTTCTTACTCATGACTGCCTTTTCTTCTCTTCAGGCCTGTTCCTATGCTTCTCGTTCTTATTCATGACTGCCTTTTCTTCTCTTCAGGGCTTTTGCTAGGCTTGAATTTCTTAAAAATGACTGCCTTTACCCTCTTCGGGGCTGGTGTTATGCTTCTCTTTCTTATTCATGACTGCCTCCTTTTCTTCTCGTCAGGACTGTTGCTATGCTTCTCGTTCTTATTCATGACTGTTTTTTTTCTCTTCAGAACTGTTGCTATGCTTTTATTTCTTACTCATGACTGCCTTTTCTTCTCTTAAGGCCTGTTGCTATGCTTCTCGTTCTTATTCATGACTGCCTTTTCTTCTCTTCAGGACTGTTGCTATGCTTTTATTTCTTACTCATGACTGCCTCCTTTTCTTCTCTTCAGGGCTGTTTTTATGCTTCTCGTTCTTATTCATGACTGCCTTTTCTTCTTTTAAGGCCTGTTGCTATGCTTCTCGTTCTTATTCATGACTGCCTTTTCTTCTCGTCAGGTCTGTTGCCATTCTTTTATTTCTTACTCATGACTGCCTCCTTTTCTTCTCTTTTGCGCTGTTGCTATGCTTCTCGTTCTTACTCATGACTGCCTTTTCTTCACTTCAGGGCTGTTTTTTAAGCTTCTCGTTCTTACTCATGACTGCCTTTTCTTCTCTTCAGGACTGTTGCTATGCTTTTATTTCTTACTCATGACTGCCTCCTTTTCTTCACTTCAGGGCTGTTGTTATGCTTCTCGTTCTTACTCATGACTGCCTTTTCTTCTCGTCAGGTCTGTTGCCATTCTTTTATTTCTTACTCATGACTGCCTCCTTTTCTTCTCTTTAGGGCTGTTGCTATGCTTCTCGTTCTTACTCATGACTGCCTCCTTTTCTTCACTTCAGGGCTGTTGCTATGCTTCTATTTCTAAATGATGACTGCCTTTTCTTCTCTTCTGGGCTATTGCTATGCTTCTCTCACTTACTCATGACTGTCTTTTCTTCTCTTCAGGCCTGTTGCTGTGCTTCTCTTTCTTAATTATGACTGCCTTTTCTTCTCTTCTGGGCTGTTGCTATGCTTCTCTTACTTACTCATGACTGTCTTTTCTTCTCTTAAGGCCTGTTGCTATGCTTCTCTTTCTTAATTATGACTGCCTTTTCTTCTCCTCAGGGTTGTTGTCATGCTTCTCTTTCTTACTCATGACTGCCTTTTCTTCTGTTCAGGGCTGCTTTTCGCTTCTCTTTCCTACTCATGACTGCTTCTTCTCTATATTCAATGCGTCCTCTTCAGCCGATTTCCGATTCGCTGAGATATGAACTATACTCATTGTCCTCTTGTCGTATTTCTTTTGCATTGGATCGTGAGGTGAGCAGTGATTCCGGTCAGGCAGGGCGCTAGCCGTCATCCTAGGATTCGGTAGGTTTTGTATCGGGTATCATAAGCTATTCGGATGCTCCCTGTAGAGGCAACGATTAGGAGGTGCGCAAGCCAACATGTTCCTTCTCTCGTGCTCTATGTTCTGCTCCATGGATCAAAATACGTGTTTTCAAAGCCAAAGGGTACTTCAAGCATAAAATATACTCTATGCAACTGCTACAAACTACGGCATACGCTTTCCAAACCTCGCCTAGAGGTTATCCAAAGGACGAGTCAACTGTCTTCGCCTTGCGTTTCTCAAGGAGGACCCAAATTTGATATTACCTTCACATGTAGCAACTATTATGTCAGCAGCCCTAGCGATACATTGTATAATAGGTCATAAGTCACACGTTAGAGGTATTTCCCCAAAACATCAGACGGGGATGATATTTTAACCTTCAAGTCATACAATATGTTTTTCTGTAACATCATTCTTGATAGATCCATTAATTTACTGGAAGCTACATTACCTTCGAAACTTAGTGTGCATCACCTACTGAAGAATTGTGCAGGAGGCAACGCCCAGTATGATTAATGTCAATTATATGGGTGAGTGTAGATATTCCCATCGATTAGAGGGGCAACCAGTAAGGTATAACCTATGCACTTATATATTTGCAGAAAGTCTCACAGGCGAGAAATGGAATGATCCATGGTTAATGGCTATGTAGGGCTTCTCTTTGCATGAGCGTTGCTTATATATGATTGTAAATAGTTTTCTTCGTGATGCAGAAAACGGTTAATTTGTCAGCATTTGACCATTGTAGAGCTATGGGGAAACCAAAGGTGCAAAGAAGGGGAAGAGTTATGTACTCCGGCCCATGTAGAGTAAGGAAAGGCGGGCTTGAGCGACTGCGAACTTATTAATATATCGACG
>CM067346.1:5157844-5182844 GCA_034190875.2 Urechis unicinctus
GTACAAAAGAACATGGTTTGTGTAAGAGAAAACGGGATGAAATATATATTCATTTCAAGGACACCCTGACTCCTCCATATATCTCTCACTGAACACGACTGATGTTGACCAAAGCCCTGAGAAAATGAGATGTAAAATCTAAATCAATATACCTCACAATTAATCAGCACACTTTCTGCTCTCACCTCTATAAAGACACGTAGCATGCATCTCGATATAGAAGCTCAGGGTAAGGGATATGTACGCGAAGGAGCCGCAGAGCAAATATCACTTAAATTCACCATTAAGTGATAGAGAGAGAGAGAGAGAGAGAGAGGAGAGAGAGAGGAGAGAGGGACAGAGAGAGAGATAGAAAGAGATAGATAGATAGATAGATAGATAGATAGATATAGATAGATAGATAGATAGATAGATAGATAGATAGATAGATAGATAGATAGATAGATAGATAGATAGATAGATAGATAGATAGATAGATAGATAGATAGATAGATAGATAGATAGATAGATAGATAGATAGATAGATAGATAGATAGATAGATAGATAGATAGATAGATAGATAGATAGATAGATAGATAGATAGATAGATAGATAGATAGATAGATAGATAGATAGATAGATAGATAGATAGATAGATAGATAGATAGATAGATAGATAGAGATAGATAGATAGATAGATAGATAGATAGCTCGCTAGCTCGATAGATAGATAGATAGATAGCTAGCTAGCTAGATAGCTAGATAGAGAGATAGCTAGCTCGATAGATAGATCGCTCGCTAGATAGATAGAGAGAGAGAGAGAGAGAGAGAGATGATAGATAGAGCGAGAGAGATTGAAAGAGAGATAGAGATAGAGTTAGAGATAGAGGCACAGAGAGAGATAGAAAGAGAGGCAGAGAGATAAAGAGAGATAGATAGAGAGATAGCTACTACATACTCACTGAACAAATGTGATAGAAGGGATGCTAAGCATTACTATGTTTGTTCACTAGACTGAGCCAGCGCTCGGTCTTGCAAAACTTCAGTCAGATATGATTCAGAGCACCTTTCATCAGATACTTTTGCCAAAAATCAATCCTTGATTAGCTTTGCATTTATTCGTTATCGCACATTTATTTTCGCATGTTATCCTTAAATGACATTCTTCATCAAAACAGTTCGGTTAATTTCGTTGTTTGCGTGCTCGTGTGTTTCCTGTGTCTTTGTTTTTCAGGTAGTTAAGGTAGCCATAAAACTAAAATCAATATAAACATCAACTATAGAATATGCTCAAGAATCTAAAATACCATGACGCCATGCCATGTAGCAAATTGTTCACAACATACATAGTAGAATCCGAATAACAGAAGTAGAAAACCCGTCGTTTGCGTTGTCAGTATTAGCACACGCAGTCATAAGCAAAATTATGCCCAACATGCGGGGTAAACCTAACTAACGAAGCAGGTCATATCCTGTCATCAGTGACTGGTAATGTTTAATGGAACACGCATCACTAATCAGAAAGACGAGCTCAGCAAACACAACAGTAGACGACATGATGATAACTCCAGAGGCGTAGTTACTGATACCCGACTGGATAAGTATCCGATTCAACCAGTGCAGTAGCTTCGGACAAATATTTAATGTCTGGATGATCGCTTACTGAAGAAACATCTATCAGTCTGTTGTTGATCTCAGGTTGAATCTATCAGACTGGCCTAGCAAAAGTGGAATGGCAGTGCATGCACATGTGCAACAAGTGGGCATCCTCGTCTTATTAGGTAACCTAGATATGGAAGCGGAACAAGGCCGCCTAGATCATGTAACGCGGAAGGTACATCTGCCTCACTCGAGGCTTTATCTCATAATTCCCTAACAGAGGGATGAGGGCCTTACAGAGGTTTATAAGAAAGCTGTCTCGTACAAGTGATGATATCACCGCTTGGTTCGCATGACTTGGTTGAGGACGTGCGGTGGGGTGAACCCATATGACATCCGAGTGCATAAACAATGATCCGATATCCATTGCCTTTCATTATCGGGGCTTTCTGCCTAACTTTAGTTGGCAGAGCACTAGGTACATTTTATGTATGCATGTGTGTATTTTGTATATATGTATATATATATATATATATATATATATATATATATATATATATATATATATATATATATATATATATATATATATATATATATATATATATATATATATATATATATATATGTATGTGTGTGTGTGTGTGTGTGTGTGTGTGTGTGTGTGTGTGTGTGTGTATGTATGTATGTATGTATGTGTATGTATGTATGTATGTATGTGTATGCATGTATGTTGTATGTATGTATATGTATGTATGTATGTATGTATGTATGTATGTATGTATGTATGTGTCTGTATGTATGTATGTATGTATGTATGTATGTATGTATGAAGGTATGTATGTAAGTATGTATGTATGGACATATGGATGTATGCATGCATTTATGCACTTACAAAGGCAATATATGTATGTTTGTATCCAAGTATGTGCGTATGTATGTATGAAAGTATGCATAGATGTATGTATGTATATATGTATGTATGTCCGTGTGTATGTATGTAAGTATACATGTATGTCTGATGCATGTTTGTATGTATGCATTCATGTAACTACAAAGACGTATGTGCTTATGTGTATGTATGTATGTATGTATGTATGTATGTATGTATGTACGTACGTACGTACGTACGTACATACATACATACATACATACATACATACATATGTACATACATACATACATACATACATACATACATACATGTACATACATACATGCATACATACATACATACACACACACACACACACACACACACACACACACACACACACACACATACATACACATACATACATACATACATACATACATACATACATACATACATACATACATACATACATACATACATACATACATACATACATACATACATACATACATACATACATACATACATACATACATACATACATACATACATACATACATACATACATACACTTCGAGGCTAGTGTTCACAACACGTCTATACAGATGAACATGTTCCCTCCAAGTTGAATTGTCAAGGTAAGCCGAAGCTGCATCCAGGGGAAAGGCTTGTCAAGGTAAGCCGAAGCTGCATCCAGGGGAAAGGCTTGTCAAGGTAAGCCGAAGCTGCATCCAGGGGAAAGGCGGGCTTGAGCGACTAGGGATATATCGAAGAGCATACATTGTTATTGTTTTCTCTCCCCGTCTTTGTTCAGCGTATAGATATTTATGTCATTCTTGAATGAGTGTCAAATTATAGTTTAGAAATTACTTGCATTGCCGGCTTGAATTAATGCACGGAAATGTGTTACAGTATCAATGTTAATTGGTATCAAAGAACGCTGCTTTTGAACTTGGTTCATTGGCCTCAAATTTGAGGATTACATCACATGATGATCGTTATGTGCGTTAAAGAAGATGCTCTCGATTACCTTAACACGAGTTGCTGCGTAATGATTTTGTCGAACACCTAATTGTAAAAAAATAAGCGGCCTTGGTGGCCCAATCTCTTCCAGCAAGGGGTATATTTAAAGGAAATCTAATGAATGCATACGTGAAAGTAAATTGCTTCAATTAGCTGAATGATACGCTCAAACACAATGACCAGCAATCCAGTAGATGTTTGGTGATGATATCACCAATTCGTTGCGTTTTTAATCCTTAAAAGCCAATGTTTGTGGACATTAATGTGCTTTGCGATCGCTAATGAGATGCCTTCAGGAACGAATCCATAGAAAAACTCAGATTAATAACGTTATTGTATTCAGAGAATGTGTGGCAAATACATCACCGTAACCCACTCACAGAAGCGCCCATGAGGTTCAACGCCCATGTAGTCCTCATTACCACGTATCTATTTCACATGAGCTTTATTGATCCACATCAACGAATAATTGCTCACCATTCATTAACGGATAGCTGATTTTTCCCATCGATTTTAACATGGCTAAGGCGTAGTCTTTGAAGATAATGCCGACTTAAGTAGAGCATGCATCAACAGAGACAAATCTGACCGAGCCCATTCTCCAACCCCCGTTAATGTACATTGTGCCTGAAGCGAAATATTGATGACGTACAACAACTTGTCAAAACAGCACTTTATTAACTGGTTGGTTGCCTTATTTGGTTTCCCAATACAAACATATTCCTTCTATTTTTTCCATATCACGTCCTCTCCAATACAAAACCTGGATTGCAATTACTGCTTATCACTGATCAGGTGATGGGCTTAAATAACATAAGGACGTAGAAAATACACTACTTCGTCATACGCCAAACGCATTCCCCATTCGCTTCAACGTCTCATCGGTCTCATTCGACGTATATTTAAGAATGACTCAACTTGAATCCAGTGGTCACTACCTAGATCATTAAGGTCAATCTGATTGCTTTCTTGTTTTTTGTTAGTCTTATAATTGACAAAAATAAAGACCGAGCAGATTTTAAGTTTTGATGCTTAGTTGTTTATCGTGCATTCATTACACATTCGCAGCTTCAATATCGCCACGTTATTACAGGCAATTATGCTATAAAGTCCATATGATATTGCGCGAAATACGCTGGGACTTCCCAAATTGTACATAACTTAATGCGTAATTACTACAAAGCTGCAGGACGTCGGTGTGCAATGGCAGCTGTATTCCTCTAATAATGCATATATCCCTGCTGACGAGGCTGATCTCTGTTGTAGTTATACTTTTTACAAGTGTCATAATTGAATGAATGGTTAGGTGTGAATACAATTAATAATATAGATAATGCGATACTTGTCACTAATGCACATACAGCTACATTGAAACAATGCTGTGGTCACTCAATACATTTAAAGAGGAATTGCCTTGCGGTGAGTACGGTAGCCATCCGTTCAACATGTTGATCACTCCCATGGTCAACTTTATACGTTATCATTTACATCACACATCTATAAGCAACATATACCTGTTGTCATTACGAATGTTTCATGTGGCACGTAGAGGAATAGATTGAATGATTAAATGTCTGATACAATGTCCCGGGGCACGCGGTACAAACCAGATAAGCATAGCGGCAATATTCGGGTGGATAAATTACTCACAACATGCTAGAGTGATCCAGACATAGATGTCTAGCGTATTATGGATGCGGGCAGGCGGCGATCGATGTTCAAATATGATAGCTTAAGGCCCCATTAACTCTGGTTTGTCAGTTATGTCATACATACAACCAACCAGAGCCGCAGTATTGGGTTTGAGCTACCCCATAAAGTACTTGTATGCAACAACGTCGAAGCAGGGAACACTCTCATACATTAGCGATGGTGACGATTCGGTTATGGATGTGCATTGTGAAAACAGGTCACATACAACTTATTTTATCCATAGGTTTCTTTGATGTCAATTCAGACACAAAAAATGCCACTTACCAATATTTGATAATTGAACTGAACTATCTATATGTTTGTGATTGGTGTCGGTGTATAAGTGACGCAAAACACAAGTGTTGTCAAAAGAACTATGTAACAATGACTTTGCAATACTGCCAGTATGACATTGGTGGCCTATCTCTAGCAGTTCAGCATTGGTGTAACTCGTGAATAAAAACATTGGGGGTGATCTCATACGTGACAACATTGGAGGTGCATTACTGGCATTATAACATTGGTGGTGCATAATTGGAATTATTACATTGTTGGTGTATCATTGGCATTGTAACATTGGTGATGTATCACTGGCATCATAAAACTGGTAGTGTATTACTGGCAGTATAACAATGGTGGCGTATCATTGGCATTATAACATTGAAGGTGCATCATTGACATTACAACATTGGCTGTGTATTTGTGATATTATAACATTAGTGGTGTATACCTGGTAATATGACTGTGGCGTATTGCTGGCACAATAACATTTGTGTTGTACAACTGGCATAAAAACACTGCCACTGACCGTATAACATTGGTTGTTTATCAAACGGATCGTGAATTCATTCTTACCCGCAACAATCGTCATGGTACGTGGGGGTCTATTTCAACAGCAAGAGCGTTAGCGTAGAGAATCAGTGGTTACCCTGTACAAGAATAATGTTGTCTCTATGCCGCTCAATCCATGATCTTAGAAAAGTCCAATAAAAGTTTAGTATCATGGCGCGACTCTCTCTCCAAATGCAATATCAACAATTCTTATCCAGAGGTCCCTGGGTCCACTGTGGGAGAGGGGGAAGTTTCTATTCACCTTAACCTTATACCTTAGTAGTGGCTTTTTGAGATGAGGTCTGTAAATAATGCTAGCTCTCATACCACTAACATACATTCTCTGTGCTGGAGCATCACTATATGAGTGTACATTGCTCCAGAACACAATCATCGAATCCGGTTCTCACGTTACTGTTAAATGATGGGATTGAACTGTAATCTGGGCACATTATTAAACAAACACTCAAGAAAATTAGAAAAGGGGATTTTACCAAATGCGTTAACGTTTATAATGCATATTGATTGGGGCTAGGTAATGTTTAAATTATTCACATTACGCCTTGCTCCTCATATGCACGAAAGAGACTGTCCCCTTCCGTTTGGAGACCTGATGCACCGGAAACAGATGGTGGGTACTTAAGGCATCTTATTCTTACGCTACGATATTACACAGCAACAAATACGCTATGCCTTAGAAATGCAATAGAAATGAATGTGTGTCGTTAACCAACCGCCATAGCCAATGGTGACTCATTTGGTATACTACACATGATGAAGCCTTCAAGATGTTCTGTCCCCAACCAACCACACCATTCTTATTGCAACTTGTCACTGCCATGATGCACTCGTATCACATCATTCGAATATCCAAACAAGAGTGATCCATGCTGTAAACTCACATCGAGTGCTGGTCCACTTAAACAATATAAAATACAAATCACAAGTAACAAATCGCTCGTATTGGCTCTGCAACATCAAGTTTTAATCATCCATAAGTACACTGGTCATTATATAACATCCATCTAATTGAACTGCTCTCCCGGATCCGTCCAAAATGGTTTTTACAGTAACCTTATTCAGTCTTGGACAAAGCTTCACGATTTATGTAGTGGTAATTTAGAGGATTGTAAGAGTTTAAATGTCCATTTAAATGCCGAAGAGACCACAAAGGGCTGTTTTTCAGAAGATCGCAATGGACATAACACACAAAATACATATAATTGCCGAGGTCTAATTTAGCAAAGCGTTGATTCTACCGCTATATAGTTTTTCAAAGCGCATATGACCGCATCAGGCAATTGATAATGTTAACAAACGATAACGTACTCGCAATATATAGTCAGCCGTTGAGGTACAGTTTATGTTAGTCATTCTTTAAATGTTAAAAACCCTCTTAAAGCATCTAAAGAAGCAACCTAACCAGACGGTCGTACAAGCTCCACGAATAACCGCACACAGGATGTCAAGTTCCGTGCAGTGTATAGTCGCTGAACACTACCGTTTGCATTAGCATAGAAACATTGAATATGCCACGATTAGAACTGCATTTTAAGGAATATAATGCTGAAGAAGCAGATAATGGTTCTCTCGAAGGTGATTGTTTTCTTGAGCACTACAGCAACACGCAGCACTCCTCAAATACTGGCCCCTGTCTACAGCTATAGACGCAGTCAGTCCCCCTTCTCTTCTCTTCTGTCTTTACTCATGACTGTCTTTTCTTCTCCTCAGAGCTGCTGTTGTGCTACCGCCCCCCCCCCCCTCGCCCCCACTTTAATTCAATCCTTCTTCTTCAGCAATATTCTTCTGTATTGGAATTAAGAGAAGCGCTATGGTTTTGTTGAGGCAAACCGCAGGGCGTCATCCCCAGGAGGTAGGGAGTGGGTAGCTTTGTTATCGGGTATAATGAGCATGAAAAGCTAATCGGATGCTCGCTCGAGAGGCATCGCCCATAGGTCGATTCGGAGGAGTGCATGCCAATATGTAGCCTCGCTCAAGCCCTATGTTTTGCTTCATTGTCCAATATAAATGTTTTCAACGCTTTAAACATAACATATAGCCAATGCAACTGCTACAAACTACGTCATACGCTTTCTAAATCTGTCACAGAGGTTACCCAAGGGGCGACTTCGCCTAGCGACTCTCACGGAGGAACCAGATTTCAGAATTATCTGTTGGAGAAGTATATTTTGACATACAGCAACGATGTCAGCAGCTCTAACGATACATTACTGAGACATCGTATTTCAGCAACATCATTCCTGATAGCTTCATCAATTTACTGGAGGTCAGCACAAAGATACACATTGCCAACGAACCTTAGTGAACATCACCTACTGACCGATTGTGCAAGAGGCAACTAGCAATCGTCCGGTATAATTACAGTGAAATATATGGGTTAGTGTCGATTTCCTTAATGCATAGGAGGAAAGCAGTAAGGTTGGTGTTATATACATGAATTTATAAGTGCGTAGGAAGCTATAAAACGGAAACTTATTTAATAGTTATATCAAATATGAATAACAAATAATGGTCTCGAAGCGCATGCTGCATGATGCATTTATATCTTCTAGACTATAATAAGGTGCTACATCGTATCTTTACGAACTTGTTAACGACTGTTCTGGTGTTTGTCTTGTCGTACTGTGCTAATTAAATGGCTATTCCTCCTCGTGATGCCTATTTTAATATCGCCGCAAGACGAAGATAAATCCTCAGCAGCTGTTTTAAAGTCTGTTATGACGTTATCTGGCAGGTGAGAAATGGGATCATGGTCTGCAATGCTCCATGGTCAATGGTTAGTTAGCGTTTTTCTTTCCATCAGAGTTGTTAACTTCATTGGCTACATCTAGATTTATTTCAGACGAGCCATTTTGGTGGGGGCACAATCATGTTGCTCAAAACATCTTTCTTTGTATGTATCTACAATGTGATTTTACTTTATTGTACGATTAGCCTTTATTTTGCCGTTGCCCCACGTGGCGAACACAAGCCTTGACGCGTTTTTATAGATTATTAGCCAATGAGGTCACGAGAATCAATTGCTCTCTTAAGTCAGCTGACCTCGATAATCTCTTTGTTAGGTCGAGTAACGTTGCTCTCTGTGCGTCGTATTAAGCTCGATTAGGGCACGACGTTTTGATAAGTGACTGTCCCGTTGCCTAACTGGTAATCCATTAACAACCTGCAAACCAAACATAATATTCATGGGTGAACCCGCTAATATGCAATACCAATGAGCTCAATGAAGTTTTTCCTATTGATGTCTTCGCAAATTTGGGAAATATTAAATCGAAGAACACTCATTCCATATACAATTCTCTATTATCGCCCGAACACCACGTGATACATTTATAGAAAATAGCGGCAGGCTATTGGGGCTTATCAAATAACATTCGAGGTAGAGAACTGAACCAACATTAAAGCTAAATTATTATAATCAAATGGAGCATGATCTGATCAGTCGGTCAGATCTGCCATGTCTCAAAATTACCCCACCCTCACCGATGAACGCAAGTTGAATATTTGCAGTTTTTCAAACGAAACTAATGGCATGTACAATGATTGTGCCGTAAATATGAATATTTAAACCACATTGCGCTTAACAAACTTCTCCATGATAGATGCATAGAACTAACAAAATAGGACGAATCGCGATCAAACTGTTCTCAAATTGTACCGGTCGTCTGCAGTCAATCACAGGCGTAGGTGGCATATAAAATATACGGCTGCTCCCGAGAGGCTGGGTCATTGATGTTTCCGACCTCTCTATATGTATATAAGTCAGGCGAAACAAAAAACTACCGAACGCGCTCGTTGAAGGAATTGACTTGAGTGCCTGTGGTCTTTACATATGAATGTGATCCCTTCAAAACGACTAGCGCAGATATACCGAAGGTGCAGCAAGGGGAAGAGCGATGTACCCTGGTCTGGTAGAGTTAGAAATGGCGGGCACTCATCAGACGAAATGGTAATCATCAAGTCAATATCTTAGGAAGTACAGCAGATTGGTGTTGAAAGATACAGCAAATTGAGTACAAAAACCTTCTTAAATACGAACTCTTTGATCACAATGTTAAATGTCGGCTGACTGGTCGATTATGAATTATACAAAAAACACTAATTTTAATTGCTCACACTCGCGGCGTACGTGTATATACATACTTAATCCAAGAAACAATTATCGCAACCGGAACATTTAATATGGATATACATGACGCGATCCGACCGAGACATACCGTATCAACTGTTGTTGCAATTGGAGATAGTTTAGAAGCTCAACAACTAATACAAAATCATCACAGCTACAATAATAAGTAGCGTTTACCATAAACCATAAGAACTCATGATTTAAAAAACTAATGAAGTGGGTAATGTGGTAGTTGAGACGCATCATGACACGTTTCCATTGGGCTGCTACGTCAACGAACGTCGATGATTAGATATCGTGTGGAATATTTATCAATAATGATGTGTACAATGCCAATGAATAGATAATTACATGGAAGCATTGTCACTGTGCTAATGATGGTTCGCATTTCAAATAGTATTTCACATTTTGAGTAGATAAGTGAAAATCGTCCCAATATTTGTTTTCTGAACTTGCCTTCGTCCTTCAGGCACTTTGAAGCAGATATGGTTCACATCTTTTGTTCCTTACTCGTGTACGTTGAGGAGCACAGTGCCCTGTTTTTGCAGCAGTGGTTTTGAATAAAGTGTTAGGGGTCCAATTTGCTTGTTTTTCATGAGCCTGGTGCTTATATGTGCCAAATGGATCTAAAACTCATTTTCTCTTTCACCGCTTACTCATGTCATGCTTTCCTTGTTGTATTTGCCTTGCTTCCTTTCCTTTATTTGCCTTGCTTCCTTTCTTTTATTTTCCTTGCTTTCATTATCTGATTCCACTAGTCACATGTTATCCTCACCTAACAGGCTTTGTATATTATTTTCCAATTAAATCCGGGTTTTTCTGTGTTTGTGGGCTCCTGTGTTTCATGTGTCTTTGCTGCTTCGGCATTACACTTCAATTCCAACCATGCTCCATCCCGAATATAATTCATCTCTGTTTCCGCATCTTTTTCCCCTTACAATTTTGGTTAATGGTTACCGTTAGGACAATATTAAATAAATGAAGGTATGTGGCTAAGTTTGTGCATAATTGACGTCGTGAGGATGAGGCCACGTCTGTCGTAACCCTCAAATAGCCACTCTACAACAGAAGTTAAAGAGCCTGGCGCCACACGCGTGTTCAATGCAAGCTAATCATACAGAAGACGCTATTATTAGTGCAATTATGCCCAACGTGTGGGGTACTGCCACTGACGAAACTACTCATAACCTGCTGTTGGTGCTTATAAATGTTTAATGGAACACGCACCCATAAGCGTGATCAATACAAAACGCCGGGGGCAATCAGGAAGGCCAGGTTGACAGGTATTGCGTGTTAACAGCACGATGAATACCCCTAAGGCGTTACCACTGACTTAACACTTGATGCCATGAGATTTTAACAATGGAGGATAAATGGTTTATCTGCTATATAAATATTTTCTTTGAACGCCAATTACACACACACACACACACACACGTATATATATATATATATATATATAGATATATATATATATATATATATATATATATATATAGATATATATATATATATATATATATATATATATATATATATATATATATATATATATATATATATATATATATATATATACATATATATATAGTATATATATATATATATATATACATATATATATACATATTTATTTATATATATATATATATATATATATTCATGTATATTTATATATATATATTTATATATATATGTAAATATATATATTTATATATATATATATATATTTGCTTATATATAAAGATGTGTGCTTGTGTGTGTGTTTGTGTGTGTGTGTGTACGCGTGTGTGTGTGTGTGTGTGTGTGTGCGTGTGTTCTTTAATGCCGCTGTTGTCGTGTGTCGAACTTATTGCTTTCGAAAGTACCAGGATTCAGGGTGACATTGGCTGGGATGCTGTTGTATGGACGATCATTGAATGTGAAACATTCATTAAATATGCATATTGTATCACAATCTACATTGACGTCGCTTGCAGTCCTCAGGGCAACTCTGGATGTGAAAGGTGCAACAAGTATTCCTTTTGGAACATGGTGAAAGAGAACAGGGTGAAAATAAACTGTATCTCTTAATTCACCATAAGTAACGCTTGCTTAATCTGCTAACCCCTCGAGTGATTGGTATCTCATTATTATGATATTGATTTTGTAGTATTCTCATCCGCAGACAACCTTTAATGACCCTACGGGGAATGTGACTAAGAATGAAGCGGGTGGTGGGGGAGTGTGGTGGGGGGGGGGTCAGGTAAAACCCAAGAAATGGTGTGAAGCCAGCTGAACCCTAAGAGCCGGCCAATGTAAGTACAGCATGACATGACTCCATACATTAAGGGCTTGACAGGTGAGGTTTGCCGCAGATGGCTGATGATATTATTAAAGAACGCTATCTGTTGAAAGGCTCCACGGGCCTCAGCTTCAAGGCCAATCAAGTTTTACTCTCCTCACTATTCGTGGAGACATCTCAGCGATTCATAGTTCTTCCGTGTTTATTTTTCTTTTGATGAATCTTTCTGCAGCTATTGGCGGATGTCGTTGACCTCCTATAGGAATGGTTCCGTCAGCCGGATTCAAAGGGAAAATTGTCTGTGGGCTGATATAGGAAATGATTGAGGAGTGAGAAATGGCGGGTTTTATGACTAATTCAGTGAACAAAAAGCATATACATAAATATATATTTATATACATATATATAAGCCCCTTTGTAATAGCCGATGCCCAATCACAAACCTCCATGCTTGTTGGCGACGCCACATTGGTATAAATACCTCCACATTACCAGAATTTAAAAAATCTCGATTCGGGCAACGCAATAGTCACCGCCGTACGAACTAAGATGGAAGGCGATCGGAAGTCCGTATCAGCACAAACGATCGCCATAGTCGCATTCAGTACTGCTGTCTTTTTTTTACTGGGCATCTGCGTTTTATTGATCCTTAGTAGGTTTTCTCTTTGCAGAGAGCCATTATTGGCGTATACTTCGTAAAAATTTCATTTTATGTCATTTGGGCTATACCGTATTAAAATGCTGTGTTGATATGTGTCGAGACTCAATTAAGATAGTGGAAATGAAACCTGAAGTGTTATATATATCTCGATATCGCGACAGTCATACATGTAGATTATCGCAGCTCTGGGAAAGCGCACATGCAGTGCCACTGTTTACTTGACATACACCTGTAGCCCTCTCAATGTCAATGTGATTCATTGAATAGTGTGATATGCAACATTCAGGGGGTGGCAGTATGGCGCAAGATTAGCTAGTCATTTTATGATCATGATTTTCCCTACGAACCCAAGCTATAAATCTCCAGCCAAATACCTCTCAGTGGTGCTTTGTGAAGGAATGGACATTATAGCGTATAAATTTAATACCCAATGTAATGCCACAAACGGAGCTCATTACAGCTCCTCGTCTGTGCAGCAGCGCTTGGTTAGTACGATTCTACCCGCTCCTAAAATGCGCATCAAATTGTCCTCTCTGTGGAGGCTTGTTATGTCCCCACTAGCTGACAAATTGGCAGAAAAGGATAAATGCGAGGACTGCTAGCAACATCTTTACATATATTTTAATGACTTTACCTGCCATATTTGGTCTGTTGGGTTAAGGTTAGCAATCAGTGATGTCAGGTTTAACTTAGCATTGTCTAATAATAATATGCTGTTGGTCTTACGCGACCAAATTTGACATCTATGTTTTGATTGACATCGGCCAAGAACGTTTCATTTGAATGATCATAATAAATTCTTGTATTTTCCGATAAGCCAAAAACAGCAATATATATAAAAGTATTTACCGTAAATATATGGATGTCACACTGGCAAAACATTGCTAGATAACTGAGATAAATGATTTACAATATCGTCGATGATTCGTTGCATTTTCATTGCTCGGTATGTTGACAACATGCGCAGTGCAGATAACAAACAACGAATAGGGGCGATAATGAACAAAGCCATCGACAACCTTACTAAGAGAACAACCAAATGTATTTTATATTGAGAGTACACCGCGATCTTACCTATAACTCACGGTTTCACCGCAGCCCTACGACGTGCATCATTCAATCTGTTCACCTCGTCCACCTAATGACAGCTGATTTCACCGAATGCAACATGACTCGGGCCTACTCGCAAGCAGTCATAATCAATCTAGGCTTGTGTCATGTTTTTAATTGGCATATTCCGTCGCTTGTGCGATGATTGCACTTTGGGCTACTTTGCAATCCATCTCACCACTTTTACATCATGCACAAGAATGGCAATATTGCATTGCACTCCTCATAAATACAATTTAGATTAAAGGAATATATGTTGAACATCTGCTCATATTGCTGCGCTTTTGCGTGGCTTTGCTACATTAGGACATAAACAAAATCATATTCCATTATGGAACGCATTGTCACATACTCTGTCCAAGATATCTATAAAAGATTTATGCATCTAATAGGCCCCACATTCTGTCTTCTAGCTTTCAATTAACGATTAAATGGATTTCAGTCGCTGTTCAATTCATCAATATAACAAAAGAGGCTATACATGGTACAGCGGATATCTTACCCTAGCTTTCTGCAGCTCATCTTTGAACAGTCTGAACAGAGAGGTACTCAAGACTCTATTCAAAGTACAAAGCTGGATGAAGATACTGCTCTATAGAGATTAGGACGTATGTCAATGTCACATGCATGTGCCATTACAAAAGCTATAGGAAGTAGAAAGGAGATAGCTTAAGGTAGGTTCTTTATCTCTTGGAAGCGAATCTTCCCGGTTTTTTATGCTTGGTAACCGCGCCATGCACATTCAGGCTGTATTATTAAACAAGTCACATTAGAAATGTCAATAATTTATTTGGCTACAATGTGTGTCTCCGGCTATTGCTCAAGTAACATGCCTTTGGCGCACATCGTTCTCTATAACGACAGTCAGGTGAAGTGACTACTTTTTATTTAACTATTTCTCGCACTTGCAACTTAGGCACTTTAGAGCACATAGCGGTATTTATTTACAAACATAATGCACAGTTTGCATATATATAAGTGACACAAATACGAATGAATCTGATACTTTAGCAGCCAAATGAGAACTGAAATAAGGACCGCCGGAATTGAGTGTTGCATTAGCCACATAAAGCTTCCTTGCTATTCTCAATCTTCTCCGCTAACAATCTTATTCCTTCTTCCGCATTTGAATTTTTCATATTCATAAAGTTTTGTCTTCACTGCGAATGGTCTGCTCACTTTCCATGATTCTCTATCGCAATTACCCTCCCCAAGTATCTCTCTCTACCTGCCTCTCTGCGTCCCTTTGTCTCACAGTCTCTCTTTGTCTCTCTCTGTTTCTCTCTCTCCCTCCTCCTCTCTCTCTTTCTCTGTCTCTATCTCTCTCTCTATTTCTCTCTTTCTCTCCCTGTCTCTATCTTTCTCTCTCTCCTCTTCCTCTGTCACTCTCTCTCCCACCTTCCCTCTCTCATTCTCACTCTTTTACTCTCTCTTTCTCTCTCTCTATCTTTCACTCTCTTTCTCTCTATCTCTCTCCCTCTGTCTCTGTCTCTCTCCCCTCCCCCTCTCACCCTTTTTCTCTATCTCTCACTTTGTCTCTCTATCAGTCTCTCTCTCTTTCTTTCTCTCTTTCTAATCAGTCACTAATCTGAGAACACAGAGGTAATGAATGTGTCGCATAGATAGTTATGCTGATCGGAATTATTTTTACGTTCTCGTATCTTTATCACTGCCTTCTAGGTTTGAATAACAATCCATAAATATTTATGCCTGGCCACGGTAACGACGTCAAACGTTTATAATGCTTTCCTTGTGAGAACATATCCAAGAGCATCATACTTTATGTGTCCTATTTACAAAGTTAGATACCTTCTACCAGGCTTCCAATAATAAGGCTGGTGTGGTGATTGATGCGTTACACATTCACGAGCTCTTTTTACACACCATGAACAAAAAGACTACTTAATCAAATGAGAAATAAAAACAATCGTTACCTACTTGCTCATGCTGGTGAAACAAAGCGATCATATTTTAGCATATTAATTAAATGGTAATTTGGAAGTGCCGTTAGTTTTGCATCAAGTAAGATAGTTTCATGCATATTCCATGGAGCATACTTGAGTGTCTTAGTTATTTGTTTATATGCAATACTTGAGTGTCTTCTCTATATATCTTATTATATTTATATATATATTATCTATATATCTCTATCTATATCTATCTATATCTCTTTTCTCTCTCTCTCTCTCTCTCTTTCTCTCTCTCTCTCTCTCTCTCTCTCTATCTCCTCTCTCTCTATAATATCTCTCTTCCCCTCGCTGCTGCCCCTCTCTCTCTACTCTTTCTCTCAATTCTCTCCTCCTCAAAAATGAACTACTTAATCTCAAATGAGAAATAAAAACAATCGTTACCTACTTGCTCATGCTGGTGAAACAAAGCGATCATATATTTTAGCATATTAATTAAATGGTAATTTGGAAGTGCCGTTAGTTTTGCATCAAGTAAGATAGTTCCATGCATATTCAATGGAGCAATACTTGAGTGTCTTAGTTATTTGTTTATATGTATATATTATATATAGAGATATAGAGATATATATAGAGATATAGATATAGATATAGATATAGATATATATAGGAGAGAGATATATATAGATATATATAGAGATATATATATAGATATATATATATATAGAAATATAATATATATATAGATATATAAATATCTATATATATATATATATTTATATCTATATATAACATATGTTTTTATATAGGTATAAATGTGTATATATATATATATATATATATATATATATATATATATATATATATATATATCATGAAATATTCACAACAGATGATGAAACGCTTCTATATATATTTATATATATATATATATATATATATATAACATATGTTTATATATAGGTATAAATGTGTATATATATATATATATATATATATATATATATATATATATATATATATATATATATATATATATATATATATATATATATATATATATATATAATAAAATATTCACAACAGATGATGAAACGCTTCTAAGGTTTGGCCTTGCATTGTTAAAGTACGATTATGAGGAAGGAGATAGAAACCATTACTTGGTGCACTATTGACTCAATTGTTATCTTTCCAAGTCATCGATAGCAATTAAATATAAGAGCTTTGAAATTTGCCTCCGAACATTGTTTTCAAATCCATGCAAATTATTGGCGAACGGGTCCTACCTACGTATGCGCAATAACAGTTGCCTGTAAATTGAAATGTGATATCATTGCATACAGTATTTACACAATTATATCATAGCAAAGATAGAATTCAGTCGTCTATACAAACATTGAGAATGCTACGACCGCCTGCACAGCATAACTTCGTTGATTTTTCTGGGGCACAAACATTGCCGTGAAACATTCAAGCGTCCATGCAATTATAAGCAAATATCAATCTAATGCATTTCACTAGACTATGAAGGGTATGTGTAGCAGCTGAAATAACGCAGCTTGCTGGAGTAAAAATGATATGATTAGGTCGCTGTAGATGATAATAAACACAGTTAGACGATTATTTTCAATATCAAGTTCGAGCTAAATTTTCACTGGATTGATAAAATTTATTATAGATGAGCGTTTCTCATTAGTTAACGAATTCTAGTTGTTCCCTCATATGATCCCTGCGGTCGCCATGTATGCACCTGGTAGCATACTGAGTTTACTCAAAGCACAAGATTATTCATTGGGGTCAGTGAAATTAATTTGTACCATATGGCAAACTTTTCGGCTATCATCTTGAATCAAAGTTCTATATATTTATTGAGATTTTTATAATGTGCTGATAAACTTTAACGACAGCCAAATCAAATCAATAAGAGCCAGATGCCTTTTACTGGAACACCATAAGTCAAGTTGTGTTGTTGTAATTTGTAATTTTGTCTTAGCTAATGGAATTGCACCTCATCGTAATTTTTTTATAGAGATTTGCAGCTGAAGGTGTTAGCAGCTCTTATTCGGATCACTTTTTTACTATCATATTTAAGAAACGCCCATCCATTGATAGGCACTATATGATAAATATAGTTTATAGGCTTTTCATTAACTATTAATTGATCTTAAGTCACGATGTTGATAAAGTACATGGTCTGTAAGCTGATCAATGCGAACAAGTATCATATCCTAGCAAGTAGCTGTAGCTCCTTTGGTTTTCATTGCTGAATCGTTTATCACAAAATCAAAATTGCATTTCCATCACATGTATTATGGTTCAGTATTTGAGAATGGCGACTGGGACAGTGGCCATTATCAACAAAACCACTGAAAATCTTTCTCAATGAAAAACCAAATATGCATTTATTCTGCGACCTCCCCATAAGTCAATAAATCATCCAGTATCAGATAGCTGATGTTGCCCATTGCATTTGACGTGGCTCTGGCTTACCCTACCAGAATAATATCAATGAGAGCAGGATGTGTACCTTCATAGACAAACCGCGTCCCTCCCCTTGTCACTCAAGATTGCACCGGAAGCAGAAATGATCATGTGATGGTGATAACGCAAATAGTCATTGGTGTTCTTGTGTTACCACATTCCACCGCTGGCATGACACATGAGTGATCCTTTCCATCTCATCTTTTCCCCATCCCTCATAAGTATGACAATATATCATATTGTTTATTGTAACAAGATAAATATGTTCGGATTATGTGGTCAACGTCTGCTGATATTATCAATGCTCCTCAATGGCTGTGCTTTGGTGTGGTCACCAAATGCCGCATAAGGACATCAGAAAATAAACGGGGGTGGTGGGTGTGGCCCTTATCAGCCGCTTTTCTGAGAACAGCCACATGATGAATGTGCCTCTCTGAATGTTATGTAGCTAGAAACATGTTTTGCATTCTCACATTGTGGGATCTTTATCATAATCACAGCACCATCTAGAGCGAATGAGGCTTGTTTCTAGTTCGTTCTTTTTGAGTAAACATTCAAGAGCACAAAACGTTATGTGCCCTATTTTCAAAGTTAGATATAATGGGCCAGGGGATGGTTTCACTAACAGCTCGTACGAGCAAAAAACGCTCGTACCTACCATTTTGCTCACATCGGTGCAAGCTTTTATTAGTTGCGTTTCACTAAAAACTCGCATTTCAAATTGCTCGCAATTTTGCTCGTATAATCACTTCCTTCGTATATTTACGAGAATAATCATATTTGCTTTTCACTAACTCGCTCACATCGCAAAACGCTCGTAATTTTTACGAGCGATCATACCACTCATACGAACGCTCATATTATGACAAAATGGATTTTCTACGACTACTTTGGAATCGTAGAGAGCGCGATTTTCGTAAACAGACGAAACTTAGAGACATTTCGGAATCTGAGTTAGTTCACTATCGTTTACCAAGGTCGGTGATTCAGGAAATCGTCGACGAATATTCCCAGAGTGAATGGTCAAACCACACCAGACGCTCTCATGCCATATCCGATGAGACGCAGGTAAATATACGGCAAAATATGGCAATGACTCGAAGTTAATATCCTTACGTGGCAACCCAAATGTAAACAAACACGTTGATATTATTTGAATCAGCCCGGTTTTAATTAGTATCTTGGTGGGCCGGGAGGGGACGCTCTTTTATGCTATTTATCATAGCGTTAGTGCGCATAATAAGGTTGTCATTTCAGTCAGGTTATAGCATTAGTTAATTTAGCCCTTCCAGCATTGATCCTATAATCCATCGATGTATCAAAAGGTTGAATTAAATCGTGCGGTTTGGTTGAGGGAGGTTCTTGATAAGGGAGGCATTGATTTCGCAGATGTAGTTGGAAATGGAAAGTCAATAATAATTCTTCGTCTTTGAAACCTTTAAGTGACTCATTGGAGCCTTATTCGAAGCCTAGGTAACCCGAGGGGCCAGAAATTCCCCAGAGTCGGAAACAACTTTCGGAGTTTATTCCAATTAGTCAGTCTGCACCGCTCATTCTAACGGCCTAGTCTGTACTAACCCCGCTATTCTGTAGATGAAGGATTTGTTGCCTGATTTTATATAAACATATAAAAATTTAACATTCCCGTCATGTTATAGATGACATACATACGGCAAAAAATGTCGGCATGGACTATGCAATAAATCAAGAGGTACATGAGACTCAATGTACAGGCTACTTAAAATGAGTGCATAAAACTACAGCAAGGTCAAGCGACGCTTGTTTGTAAACAGCCGATGGACATTTATTGCTAATAAACACATTAATGTGTTCGCTCAAAATTTCGCTATGGCTACTATTGACTGACAGTGGCTTTTGTTAAGTATTGTCTTATGTAGCTTGATTTCATAACACATAGCATTTAATCATTTGTTTGGTAAAAATAATTGATGAAGCGTAAGATATGCGCGGCCATTTCAAAGATCTTCATCGTTAAATTGATTCACTGTTCCTTTTGCAAACCGAAATTCCACATTACTTATCAATGTGACTAATAGAAAGGTTATATTTCAAAAGATCATATTGTTCACAGAACACGAGGACGATTAAGAACAGTCAACTCTACCGATCGGCCCATATTTCGCGGGACGAAAGGAATTTCAGTTCTTAAAAAACGATAGGTGTAACCCATCAGCAGGTATTGGACCATTTACGCTCGTTTATCATTACATTGCAATGACATTTAACGAAGCCTTTAACAACTGTCTCCTTGTCAGCGTGTATGGCTCTCTTCGCCAAGGCACACACAGGCGCAGCTGTTGATATGATACAGACATTGATAGTGGCAAGTTGTGATGGATCGTGCCCATCCAGGGTAAATGCTTTCAATGTCTCGTTGGAATAAATTATGTATTGGGTCGTCATCAATACGCTCGTGGTGATGGTTTATATACCAACTGGCAAATGAACGCGTTTATCATGATTTTCGGTTTTCTCATGAAATCCGAGAATACTTAATCATCGCTTCTTCCCTATTCATCAAATGACAAACAGGAATTACCAATGTATGCAATAGCATGAATTTAAATCAGTACGTATGTCAGCTTGTGCTAAATGACATTCAGCAATCAATTTCAATCAATGAAGGTATACATGATTCCGTTTGTTATTACGCTGCATAACATTGGGAATGACTAACTAGAGAAGAACACTAATGAGCCATCCAGAATGCAAATAGATTTAACATTTACCTTCATATTATGTTAATTAGGCTACACATGCATTAGGTGGATCTGTGGTAGGATGTGAAGGAATGCATCAAATAATTTGCAACCTTATTATTGATCAGACATACACGGAAGGCATGGAGGTATCCTATGTGTACGTGCGGTAACTTAAAGCAATTTATATGAACATAGAGACATGTGTACTATTAAATATCCACTCACTCGTGCGCTGCTATGGAATTCAATCGAACGCAAAGAGTATTCTTTTCAAAATGTTTCAAACAAGAGGTAAAAAATTGAGAGGTAATGAAGGGAGCGTACCACTAGGTGAGAGAATACCAGGGGAAAGATGTGACGATAGGATTAATGCGAGAAACACTAAAATAAATGAGAGCTCACGTAGCGGAATACATAGCCGCTTTACCCTAATGCGATGGTTCTGGGTCGAGCGGTAAGTGTGCATGACAAAGGAAGAGCAGTGTGCGCGGATGAGAACAACAGCGGTAAGGTACGATATCAAAGAATGCAAATGGAGGATTCAAACCAGGTAAGATATATAGCGTGAAAGGTGACATTTTGCAGAAGGGGGCTCTTGGATGATGTGGCATGATAAGATAATTACCATCTTATACCCTCCCGGGAAATGCACTTTGCGCATAATAGTTAAACATATATATCCTCAATTGCGACATATGTCAGCCCTATACTTATCCAGAGTTTGACCACTAACGTTTGTATGTACTTATCCGATAGCTTCAGATAGTTACATTTGGAGTAAATGGACTTATATATATATATATCATATCACTAAACGGTTGGCAGTTCCAGCTACCAAGAGGCGAAGTGCAGTGTTGTGTATCGATTAATAATAGACCCATTCAGAATTATAAGAACTGCATTAGTAAAATTGCATTAGATAGCTAAACTGTGCATATTAATGGAACAACAGAAGTCAAGTTGTGTTGTTGTTGTTAGTAATTTTATCCTTGTTATTAGAATGGCACTTCATCGTAAACTATTCATCGACAATTGTTGTTTTCGCTATTTATATATTGAGATGCCATCAAGTGTCTCACGTGATGATTGTTGTTGTTGCGTAAGCCCATGAGACGAGGGAACACCGCACGTGCAGTGCTGCATTACGGGTCACATGTACAATTCACGACGCATTCCATTTACAAATTACCAACAAGATCTATATTCTCTTAGCTTTATCCACCCTTTTGATATAAAAATTATGCTATACTTGCGACTAAAAGCCTTATGTACAAGTACCATACACATTTTGAAAGATGTAAGACATATATGAAACCCCGCAATGTCAGTTTTATACTTTGCTGCCATTACGCAAAAAATGCATGCCCATGTACATATTATTCATCAAAGAACTGCAGTATTTCATAGCAATATTTCATTTCAAGCAACTTCCAACGCAGTAGCTTGCTTAGAAAATTGAATCGTAAATCATTATCTACATACGATCATATTTACCTTATGGGCTATTCGAAATATGGATCAAATAATTTCATTCAATCATTATCATCCACATTCAATTATTCCATATCGTCGTCGTCACACGATAAAAACAAGGTGTAAGGTTGAATAATCTTTGCAATTTCATAATATCATGAGGCATGTGCCGTCCTGAGGTTGACCTGTGGTCGTTTTACCAATAATATCATTAACGGAGCTTCACAAAAACCAACGATCTAAATTAACAAACCAGTGACTGGACTGATCTGTTGAATTCGCTTAAGTATTTGATTCTGATTACACATAAGGGATGCTTGATTTTTTTTTAAAGATGGCATGTGAAATACAAACAAAACGAAACGATTCTGTATTGGATGATAAAAAGGAAATGGCAATCGGATATGAAATACCTTAATAGTAATAAGAGCCGCAATAACAATAATCTCTATTTGATAGCAATAAAAAGAAGGTGGAATCCAAACATGATTGGATGGGTGGTTTTCAACAGAAACGTGGTTTTAACTAATCGATACTGCTGAGATTAATGCATTAAATAATAGCCTTGACATTGTTAACATTTTGAAGCAGCGTTGTCAAAGAGGCACACCAGGAAAGTATTTCGGATGCCCTTACGTAACCCTTATTCTTTTACTTTAACTGGTTCGAATGCATGTTATGAGTTGGCAAGGAGGGCGAATAAAGCTCAAAATTGTCCTTTTCGTAGATATAAATTGTAAAATACGTTGCTGAAGCCAAAACGATCGAGGACGTTTGCTGACGTTTATAACATGTTTCGACTTTTATTTCAACAGATCAACTATGACAGGCGTCACTTCATATTTAAATGGGGAAGCAGTATTTATCAACAAATGCATAAATTACATTATTAGCATGAAGTTGTGATGATCCGTTTATAAATCCTAGCCACCAATAAAACAGTTCTGCGTGTTTTGTAAAAGTACGTTCCGTTCACCTTGTTGATTGATCTACGCGCTCTATGACATTGTGATTCATTTAGTAATTAATGACGAGTGTTAATGGCTTGATATGTGTCGTCATTATCATCGCCATTACTGTTCTCATAACAATCACGTGAATTCTTATTAATTATAATGTGGCACACAGTCATGAGGTTTCAGACACTTTTTACATGAAGATATGCACAGATTCTTGCATGTAAAAAGATATAAATATGACATTTCCTGTCAAGACTCGTTATAATGGCTTGATGGCACTCGGTAACGAGTCATTTTAATTCAGTAGCCAGATGACTCTCTGTGGTGCTTCAGAAAGGAATGGACATCATACCGTCTAAGGTGAATATACACTATAACGTAATAAACGGAGCTTATCGCAGCGCAGAAATTAGGTCTAATTTCTCATGTCTACAGCAGCACTAGGTAAGTACATTTCTATTCCAAGCTATAAAGCAGACACAATGTGTGCATTTATTTCCCTGCTCTTTGGAGGACTATGGAGATGTTGTTTATGCACCAACGAGTTCACAGAATGACAGAAAGGAATAAGTGCGAGTACTTATGGTAAATCCTTGCCCTTTTTTTAATGTAGGGATTTCAATATCTCAGGGACATACATATCAATTATTTGTGATGGCAGGTTATACGAGCATCGACATATTATTTGAAGTGGCATATGTAAGGTAAGGTAAGTACAGCGTTTAACCAGCATAGAGCCTTATGCAGTCTACCTGCAGAAAATCTATATGACATGTATGTTCGCCCTTGAAGTCGCAAAAGATCATTTTTTAACGATCATTAAATATTCTTGCATTTAACGGTAAGCCAATAATAGCACTTGCTATTCGCAAAAGATTAAAAAGAAGTCTGCAAAAGATTAATAACAATATCATCAACGATTCGTTGCATTTTCGATGCTCAACAACTTCTGCTTGCAGACAACATATATAGTACAGATAGCGAACATCAAAGATGCGCTATGACGAACAAAGTCATCGATATTCGTACTAAGAGAGCAACCAAATGTGTACCTTACTACAATTATTACTGTGAACTTCTAATAATTCAATTACTCACCCATGCGGGTTTCCCGGTTACCAACAAGCATTGTCGTTCATGTTGTACTCTCAAATGATAATGCCAAGGGATCGGACCGTGCATCTACTTAGACAAACCACGTCACTCCCTTTGTCACTGCAGATTGCACCCTAAGAACAAATAATCAAGCG
>CM067346.1:5187844-5190344 GCA_034190875.2 Urechis unicinctus
TGCATAAGAGAGTAATCACATTTTGAGGGTTGACATCAGTCAGAAAGCAATGGATTGGCGGGATGTTTGGATATCACGATTGTTTGTAAGATTAATGTACGAAAAACATAAATATCACATATGAATGAGCCTAGAATCAGCATCGCATTATGTAAAACACGATGCAAATTCGTATTAGTCGAAAATCTTTGCTATATTGTTATATTTTTTATCCCAATTGATCATTTATGATAGAATTTAAATGCTACGAATCCCTTATATTTTGACAATGTAACAATAACGCCAAATAATTGATAAGACGTGCCTATGGACCAATTATCTGGCTCATCTCGTTGCTATAGTTGTATGCGTTATCCCGTTGGAAGAGAAACAATTTAATCAAACCAAAGGCGGACGCAATGGTGTCACGTCAGAGATGGAACATGGAATGGAGACGAGGAAGTAGAAGCATATGATAGAATGCGTAAGCACAGGTGTGATTACGATCAGGTTGTAAATAATACGGCAGATGGGACTAAGACACGCATATACTCTTGGGTTTTGGGCGAACATTTTCCATAAGCATGCAAATTAGTACAATCTTAACAGAAATAAAATGATTCAAATGCTAACACAGATTTATTCCTTCTTACTTGACCACGTATGTGTCAGTGATTATTGTACGAACTTCAGTAACGGAAATGTCATTGGTACATTCATTTAAGTTGAAAAATACATAGAGACTGTGACTGGGTATTAAGTTTAAATGTCATTGGTGACTGGTTTACGTAAGTGATTAGTGCAATTTGATTTTCCTTGGGTTGCTAGTATAACAGCAGCTGACGGACGTGGTCGTTACCTACTTAGCAAAGTGTGTAAACAGAAGCGAAGCAAATGCTCACGAATGTTGCCTGTATATAACTCCAAGGCAATGATGAGAGGAACTTATTATACGGTATGGGCTGGGCGCTGCTTACACGATCTCAAAAAATAATTCACTTGGTAATCTATCATCTCACACTACGGTTTACAGCCGCACAATGATTTTACATTCAAGACTGTGACTGCACAAACATCAACAGATCGGATGAGGAATACACCAGCTCCGATTTCTAAAAATATGCGAGTTTGAATCTACAAATATTAATCCATATATTAAGAAACCAATAGCGTTGCTATTGCAATCACAATTTATTAAAAAAAACAACAACACAGAGTGTGGTCTGGCAATGATATAATGCCACGGCCCATCTAGGATCCTGTTGACATATTATAGCATTTTTGGCCATAATTTTTTTGACAAACACGTTTTCGGTATATACTGCTGTAATGTCCGTATCATGATCTCCCTAAATCGACAACCGCTCAGGTTAATATGACGACCATCGTATACCAGAGCTCGTTAATAATCTTTACTTACTTAGCGCGTACAACCGAACCAGTTTGTAATCAGAGCTGTGGAGCAATCGATAACCACGTTCTTCGCATAAAACACCTGATTGTGGGTTTTTTCTGTTTCGCTCTTGCGGTGATAGATCTTCAGGCCTTTGTATAGACTCAATATTAAATCAGAACAGCTTTACAGGTACGCCGCGACAAGTTCCGTGACATAGTTACAGTTCAGGTGTTATGTTGGTAATTGGCTTGCTCCATCAACTGCCCTCAATTTATTTTAAATCCTTTGTAGCACCACACAACATATTGCCTCGTTCTTAATTCGGTGTGCAGGATGATATAACTATCTAACAAGTGCCGCTTTGATATTCGCTTATGTCAGCGGTTATAAAAGAATGCACATCTGGAAACAATAATGTACGTTCAGTTATTTCTTTTGGTAGCTCATGTTACAAAAGGATAAGTTGCTAAGTGAGCAGTGGAATGTGCCAAATTATTGCACCATAGTATACAGCAAATAATTCTGCTGTGATACTGGTTCTGAAAGCACAAATAGAACTCCATACCTGAGAGAATGAAGGGTTACATGCCACATTACGTATTTTCACGATGTTCATGAAATGGTGGCACTCCAATAGAATGTCATTAGATGTATCGCATTGAACATTCCGCAAACTCCCCAATTTTGTTTTACAGAATACTCGTCTTTTAAACATTTCAGGAATTCGTTGTGTCGAAAATCAATTCGCGCGTGGGCGTGAAGGTGCGCTTCAATGCATTGCTATGGACATTGATTTGCGGAGGATAATGTCACAAATGTGACACAGATCCAATGACATGGCTGTAATTACATAAGGCTTACTCAAGAAAACGAAGCAGCAATCACTTGTGACACCTCCCAATTAGATTCAAATGGTGATAAGCGTGACTTTTTTCAGCCGTCACTAATCAGTTAATAGCTCCATGGTAACAAGGCGCTCCGGTCATGCAATGTTGAAGCAATAAAGAAAAACTATAATGTGGTCTTCAAAGCATCCACCATCAGATTACCGTTACATTAAATACCACGCCAATCATTCTAATTTACCTCCACATGCATATCACAATTACCAGATTCGTGTGTATT
>CM067346.1:5195344-5412844 GCA_034190875.2 Urechis unicinctus
AAGAGGCACATATTCCATGGTTTATCAATTGCAATGCAAGTTTTGTGGCCTTTCAAGCGCTTATATGATATGTAACCTCATACCTCCATTATAAAGTATGATTACCGCAAAACATTGTCTCTCGAAAACAATATATGTTGACGATTTTTCTGTTTTATAGACAACACGTTGACACTTGTTAAATGTTATCCTTCTGCTGTTTTAACCTAACTGCTAATGGTCCTTAAGGATCAAGCTATACGTAAAGTACACGAAATATAGAAGATCTCTATCTGGCAATTAAAATTATAGCCTAAACTATCCTCGCAAGACATTGACGTTGAAATATTTGTTATCCTTTGTTATGATTAATGGGCTTAACGAGTTACAGTGATGCAAATGAGACTGCATAAGAGAGTAATCACATTTTGAGGGTTGACATCAGTCAGAAAGCAATGGATTGGCGGGATGTTTGGATATCACGATTGTTTGTAAGATTAATGTACGAAAAACATAAATATCACATATGAATGAGCCTAGAATCAGCATCGCATTATGTCAAACACGATGCAAATTCGTATTAGTCGAAAATCTTTGCTATATTGTTATATTTTTTTATCCCAATTGATCATTTATGATAGAATTTAAATGCTACGAATCCCTTATATTTTGACAATGTAACAATAACGCCAAATAATTGATAAGACGTGCCTATGTACCAATTATCTGGCTCATCTCGTTGCTATAGTTGTATGCGTTATCCCGTTGGAAGAGAAACAATTTAATCAAACCAAAGGCGGACGCAATGGTGTCACGTCAGAGATGGAACATGGAATGAAGACGAGGAAGTAGAAGCATATGATAGAATGCGTAAGCACAGGTGTGATTACGATCAGGTTGTAAATAATACGGCAGATGGGACTAAGACACGCATATACTCTTGGGTTTTGGGCGAACATTTTCCATAAGCATGCAAATTAGTACAATCTTAACAGAAATAAAATGATTCAAATGCTAACACAGATTTATTCCTTCTTACTTGACCACGTATGTGTCAGTGATTATTGTACGAACTTCAGTAACGGAAATGTCATTGGTACATTCATTTAAGTTGAAAAATACATAGAGACTGTGACTGGGTATTAAGTTTAAATGTCATTGGTGACTGGTTTACGTAAGTGATTAGTGCAATTTGATTTTCCTTGGGTTGCTAGTATAACAGCAGCTGACGGACGTGGTCGTTACCTACTTAGCAAAGTGTGTAAACAGAAGCGAAGCAAATGCTCACGAATGTTGCCTGTATATAACTCCAAGGCAATGATGAGAGGAACTTATTATACGGTATGGGCTGGGCGCTGCTTACACGATCTCAAAAAAATAATTCACTTGGTAATCTATCATCTCACACTACGGTTTACAGCCGCACAATGATTTTACATTCAAGACTGTGACTGCACAAACATCAACAGATCGGATGAGGAATACACCAGCTCCGATTTCTAAAAATATGCGAGTTTGAATCTACAAATATTAATCCATATATTAAGAAACCAATAGCGTTGCTATTGCAATCACAATTTATTAAAAAAAAACAATACAAGAGTGTGGTCTGGCAATGATATAATGCCACGGCCCATCTAGGATCCTGTTGACATATTATAGCATTTTGGCCATAATTTTTTTGACAAAACACGTTTTCGGTATATACTGCTGTAATGTCCGTATCATGATCTCCCTAAATCGACAACCGCTCAGGTTAATATGACGACCATCGTATACCAGAGCTCGTTAATAATCTTTACTTACTTAGCGCGTACAACCGAACCAGTTTGTAATCAGAGCTGTGGAGCAATCGATAACCGTTTCGCTCTTGCGGTGATAGATCTTCAGGCCTTTGTATAGACTCAATATTAAATCAGAACAGCTTTACAGGTACACCGCGACAAGTTCCGTGACATAGTTACAGTTCAGGTGTTATGTTGGTAATTGGCTTGCTCCATCAACTGCCCTCAATTTATTTTAAATCCTTTGTAGCACCACACAACATATTGCCTCGTTCTTAAATCGGTGGTCAGGATGATATAACTATCTAACAAGTGCCGCTTTGATATTCGCTTATGTCAGCGGTTATAAAAGAATGCACATCTGGAAACAATAATGTACGTTCAGTTATTTCTTTTGGTAGCTCATGTTACAAAAGGATAAGTTGCTAAGTGAGCAGTGGAATGTGCCAAATTATTGCACCATAGTATACAGCAAATAATTCTGCTGTGATACTGGTTCTGAAAGCACAAATAGAACTCCATACCTGAGAGAATGAAGGGTTACATGCCACATTACGTATTTTCACGATGTTCATGAAATGGTGGCACTCCAATAGAATGTCATTAGATGTATCGCATTGAACATTCCGCAAACTCCCCAATTTTGTTTTACAGAATACTCGTCTTTTAAACATTTCAGGAATTCGTTGTGTCGAAAATCAATTCGCGCGTGGGCGTGAAGGTGCGCTTCAATGCATTGCTATGGACATTGATTTGCGGAGGATAATGTCACAAATGTGACACAGATCCAATGACATGGCTGTAATTACATAAGGCTTACTCAAGAAAACGAAGCAGCAATCACTTGTGACACCTCCCAATTAGATTCAAATGGTGATAAGCGTGACTTTTTTCAGCCGTCACTAATCAGTTAATAGCTCCATGGTAACAAGGCGCTCCGGTCATGCAATGTTGAAGCAATAAAGAAAAACTATAATGTGGTCTTCAAAGCATCCACCATCAGATTACCGTTACATTAAATACCACGCCAATCATTCTAATTTACCTCCACATGCATATCACAATTACCAGATTCGTGTGTATTTGAAGACAGTTAAAAGTGGCGAACTCATATGCGCAGCCTCTCGCATTATCTCTTTTTTTCAAGCGTTTCTTCGTTTTCTTCGCCTCTACACTAAGCTTTGCTTGGGTTCCCATCATACCATGCTGAATCCCATTTCTATTTCAATACGTCATCTTCTATGTCACACTTAAAATATTATGCTTTAACATAGTACATAAAATAATAACTGAAATAAGTATCGCGTTCAGTCCATGATGCGTTGCATCATTTCCTGACTTACCAAGAGTAAAGTAAACACCTGTGTATGATTTTGCTGCATGCCCAAATTTGAAACATAACAGCAATTTTGATATTGTGTTGTTACTTTTAGCGGTTTCATATAGGGGTATGACGCAAAAGATGACAATGACCTTTTGGTAAAAGCATTATTCATAAGAAGACTGCTTCTATAGTGTTGCGTATCCGATTTATTTAGCTTTGACCAATTTAGAACTACTTTGCAAATGGTTGTCTACTTGCAAACGAATTTAATTTTCCCACGAACAAAAACAAATGTTTTACCGCAATGACGCCAAAAAGAATCCATCTTGTGATTAACAATGATCAAAAGTATGCGTGTTATATGGTCATTGTGCAAAATTTCTCATTTAGTGAACCTGTTTACCAAAAACAGACGCAATTGCCTTACAAGAGCCCGCTGTGAGGTCGTCTGATTATAAATATAGCCGCACAATTTAAACTCATTACGCGTTTCTTGTGATTAACAATGATCAAAAGTGTGCGTGTTATATGGTCATTGTGCTAAGTCCAATTCTAGAAAACCGTCTTCAAATAATGATGTTTTATTGGTAATGCATCAATCAAATCAAATTAATTCGTTCCGCTATTGATAAAGTAAATGCGTTGAAACCGGGATACCATAACGCGTATAACATATGATAATTTCTCTGAATATATCTATGCCATGCATAATTTTATACAGTGCAGTATTTCGACTTTAGATGCTGTCTGTGCTTATCATAAAGCATATCAGCAGAAATTGTTTGTTAAAATTCGTTATTTTGATCATCAAATTCCACTTTTCATGTAAAGCCATTAACCTGGGAAAAGTTGTAATTCATCAGTACTAGGAGCAAAAAAATAACATGCAAATTACATGAGTCAATTAACAGTGGAATCATATTACAAATCTCTCACAACATGGATTCTTTGATTTGTGAAATTTTGCTTCGTTTGATGCAACGGATTTTATGAAGCGATTTTCATCGAGCCTGTATTTTGCATATTTGTCGGTAACTTATCAAGATAATATGTGCGATGTAAATTGGTCTCACAAAAGCAATGGTTTCCATACTTCTCCTTCTTCCATTTCACCTGGCAATTGGTAATTAAGATAATAAAATCGGAAATAGTTTTTGTATCTGCTTTTTACAAAATTGTATGCATTCAAGAATCCTAAAGCATGGCGGTCATTTTATGGCATCATACACAAACCAGACAAGTATGTTAATATGGGGGATTTATGCCTCTCAATGGAATACACATCCTTAAGCACAAGTTATGTTATGATGTCATTCGTAATATATAAGCAGCAGCCATGGTTATATTATTTCAATAATAAATTGAAATAAATTTATGTCTACTTGCATGGTCGAGCTGTTTGTTCTTGCCATTTTGGGAAGAGGTTATTGAATAAGAGTTACTTTTGTTAGATTTGTATATCATATATTGTCGCTGTCCAAATACCACAGCAGATGCAAAGGCAAGCTTCAATGTTATAACAATATGACTAGACGCCTTTTCAGTTGTCATTTCTCAATGTTTATTCAATTGCACTTTGGAGTAGTATGGGCGAATTGATCAAATGACATAATGTGGGTAGTTTATACACGCGCACATTATGCCTGAACCATACTTCAAATATCGTGTATCATTTGATGGAAAGTTTTCCCATTATTGAAATAGCAACTATACTATGATTCAAGAACAAAAGTATTTCTAAATACTCATCTTTGAATTCATTCAAATGGTATTGTTGCTGACGATGGCGTGGTGAATTGATTGATATAAATCCACTATCTGAAATGCTAAACACGAAGCCATCGGGTCTTTGAACCTATAGTTAGCAACAAATAACCATAATTTCTCAGACGCAAACCAGACGCAATTGCCTGAAGAGAGCCCGATGTGAGGTCGTCTGATAATAAATATAGCCGCACAATTTAAACTCATTACGCGCGTTTCACAGCAAAATAATGACCGAAAAAGAAATGCCTTAACCTACTGAAAAATGTATAAAGATGCCAATTTGCGAGCGTCGATGCATTAGTTACAAGACAGATTTAGTTTTGTCGCTGTATGTCTATTTCCTGTAACAGGACGAATATCGTTCCTACCTCACATCCTGCTCTGTCTGCAGCCCATAAGTTCATACCTGGCTTATCCGTTGATGTATTTGCAAACACCAGCCGATGAGTTTTATTCGTAAGGCGCATGTGGTATATCATCTCGCACCAGGTGTTTTGTCTTGTAACCAAATACGATTAAACGGATTAAACGGACTTATTGGACAAACATGCCGAAACCAAGCAATGAAGTAAGGGGAATTGCTGCAGAAGCACACCTAATACATTAAAAACGGCGTCTCTCCCTCACATTTGATTATACATTTATAATGGTGTTCCTCCTTCACCTTTGCTTCCATGTGACGCAAATGACGCACTGTTGAACCAAGGTGATTGATGACAATTACTATATGCTCATTTATTTTGATTTGACGGATACCTGGGTGAAAAAGTGCCGTAAAAAGCGAAACTGCATAAATTCATTATCAGTGGCCCAAAAAAAAATCGTTATCATAGTTATTGTAAAGCACGAATGGTTTCATAACCATGAAGACTCCATATACGCCAATGGATTAGACGATATGGAATACAAAGCAGTCCATTAAGTTCGTAGCATTGCCTTGGTTTGTTTCTGCTCCAGCCATGTTACTGACCTTATTGTCAGCAGTTAATTCCTGACTTTATTAATGAAGCGAAATTATCAAGAGACAGGTAAGTTAATTTGTGCTTAGCATTTTTCAAATATTGAAAGCGCAGCAATTTTCTTGCTGGAATGCGCATTACGTGACCCTGAAAAACATCATTCACACACTTGCATACAACCTTACACGTATTTGTGTTTGGTCAGCTACTTCTCCTCCTAGCGAAGATGTTGCTTTGGTCAAACTCTATAGAGATTAAGAAAAAAAATCATTGTGGCATGTTTAAGGGAAATTGATTCAACAGGGTATTTCATGGGTTTTGCGTCTCTAGTGTCGCATCCATTCTTCTTGCGGCAGTCTGCAACAACAACCACTAGCAGTTATAATGTACATCAAACTTCAATACGCAAATTAGAAAGAATTTGGTAATAAACCTTTCACAAAGGCCTGCTAAATTCTGGTTTTCTTATTGAATGAAGACGGATGGAGTTACTTATATCCATCGCGTATTGGTATCCCAGACATAATGTATTACCGGATGATATTTTGTTTAAAAAATGGTGAATTCGATAACCACTCAAGACCGTTTGGTAATGGGTGGCCAGCGTCAAAACACCGTTTGGTAATGGGTGGCCAGCGTCAAAACACCGTTTGGTAATGGGTGGCCAGCGTCAAAACACCGTTTGGTAATGGGTGGCCAGCGTCAAAACACCGTTTGGTAATGGGTGGCCAGCGTCAAAACACCGTTTGGTAATGGGTGGCCAGCGTCAAAACACCGTTTGGTCTATGGATCCCCTGTCTAATGTTATTTAGAATTGATAACAACGTCTATATACACAATGCAGTCAGTTGAGGACATGAGAACACATCGTGTTGATTTTTGAATGAGTACAGTAAGTTGGTGATAAACTTGCTGTCTAAACTCAATGGAAAATGCTATTTATTTTACGTTCTGTACTAGCCCTAGGTTTTGCTAAGGTGAACGGGTGTCTTGAGTTTGCTGGACTGGGAACCCAAAACAACATATGAACACTGATATAAATTATATGTATAACCCATTACACTGAAACTGCTGTATTCCTGAATGTGAGCACGTTAATGCTTGGGGCAGTCACTCGACATTTTGCTTGCTAGAATAATTCAGAGAATACGTGTGAAAGCTAAGGACTCGTTTCTACCCACTGAACCGCACACGTGGCAATATATTGATAGTCAAGCGGCATGGACAACTCAGTGAAGTGAAAGATAAGGAGAGGTTGGATGAGTTGTGGACATGTTTCAGCTTGCGGCAATAAGCACTCAATCATATAACTTACTCTCAGAATAGGGTACATGGTGCAAATGATATAAGCTCACTGTAAGTTTGCAACATATGAACTAGTAATGTCCGTTGGTTCTAACAAATATCATTCGTTAGAACCAACGGACAATAACGACACGTATGTGTATGTACACAATCTATCAACCACATTTGATTCTCAAAGCCTCCAGCATCACAAGTTGGAAGATGAATTGTTGCATGGACAACACGCCTACATGGGATCAACATTTTAGTTATCTATAATATAATCTCACACATTCGAAGACCTCTCTTCACTTCTACTAGTATATTGCTGTATAAACACATGAATGTAAGTAACCGTGCACATACATGAAGCAATGCCGTGATTATGTTTTTATGATAGATCACCAGGCATTAAAATAGATGGTATAAATATCTTACAACAGCCGGACAGACAGGTTATTGTAGAAAGAATGCACACTGTATTTACAGTTATTTTGTATGGGGGATTCTCTTCAAAAGGAGCAGATGGCTGAGCTCCCTGAAATCGGTTGTTAGTTTCAGAGGATTTTAAACCCATAATAGATAGAAAATAGCTATATGGGAGATTAATAGTCTTCACTATTGCATGTAGACCAATCGACCCAAAGGCTTGATACAACGGAGTGCACTTATTCTACAGTGATTATGTCACACATGTTACATGCGAAAGCTTAGACTTGCTGCCTAATGGTGATTATTAAAGCTACCTTGTCATGCTATTATTGTCAAAGACGCCGTCTGGTTTGCTTTTGTCGACGCGGGCTGCGGAAACTTTAAAATAGACTTCAAACATTGACTATCAGGTGTCAGTTACATCACAATGCAACACAAGGACTCTTACCAGCGCCATCGTAAATGTTCAAAATATGATCACTTGTTTTATAACAGCCTCTTCACCCTCCCTTATCTATTATCGTTATTGATTTCGTTCCTTTGCTGCAGAAAAGTTAATATCAATATCACCTTACGAGGTTCGTCAGGGAAAGGCCTTATGTAGAACCTTCATCATTATGATACGATATACCACTGACAATAAATGTCACATAGCGGTCCACAATGCAAAAGCGGTCTTCGGCCGATTTGATTATTGGCTTACGTATTGGCTGTAACTTAAACGATTACGAACTCATGCCTCGATATATGATATGATGAAAAACCAAAAACGCACCCCATACTGGTATTGTTTGTGGTCTGAGACATATATAATGATTGTCGTTCGGGTATGAACAGGCTTTCTCTAATGAGGCATAAGACATAATAACGCTATGTGCCCTTGCTTTTCATGCATTTTCATGGCACCATATTACAAAACCACGGCAAAGATAAATTGCTTTCAAATCAAGGAATTGAAAATATATTATCACCTGCCCTTATTCGAGCCATACAATAGCAAACGACCCGCTCGCTATTCGAGGTATCTGTCTTATGTCAGAAGCACCTGTTAACACAACCCTGTGATTTCTGAGCATAAACGACGATCAGGTCGATTACCGGGAAGTACCAAAAGTCAGGCATTGTCGATATATTAAGTATCTAAGCATTTAGTATATGTGTGTTTCTTTGATGATTCATAATTATATTTGCTGCACATCAAAACCGCATCTTTTTAGTAACCACTTACTAGGTATGGGTTGCTATCGTAGAAATTCTTAGGCAACATACAAGTGTGAGAGGTAACACAATAGCAGCCCAGGAGGCATAATTGCATCCTTTGTGTGTGGGTGTTGGAAGAAGAGAATAGCGAGTGGCAAACCTTACACTTCAGCCGTAAATCTTAATATGATACAGCGTATACATTTGACCATCAAAAGTGTTGCGTTGGTTGAGCGCAACAAAATGGACAATATAGAAGCTAGATTAAAACAGTAATGCGAATTGTGTTTTTCTTTTGAAGGATTGGTAGAGCAGTTACGAATAATGTTCATTAAAGATGGAAAGCGAAGGATAAATTACGCAGGTTTCAACTCGTTTCAGATTATAATTGTTTTATTTGTCCCCGTTAATGATAATTACATCTATCGCGAAATTTGATAATATTATACCTCAGATTACCAATAGTACAATAAATTCTTCGCAACAAGTAGAGGAGAGTCTTGATATGCGTATTTGCCCCATCGAAGGTATCATGAACATTAAGCTGAAACATGAGAGTTTTTATTCGCGACAATCTTCTCAAGTTAAGGCGTGGGCGTGCTAAAGAAAACGGATATGAATATGATATTGGATTATAAGAGTTCAAACTCTAAAGAGCAATCCATACGTCGTCGTTATTTCTGCCTAGCACATGATAATTTATGGCAATTTGCTACAGAAATTGATAATAAATAATAGATTTCGCTCATCGACATTATATCGACAATCCTTTAGTCTTTGGTTGATAGGATACCAGTGAGCAAGCACTGAGTATCTCAGTATTGCATTATGCTGATTGGACCCAATCATGTTTTCTGTAAAATGACTGTTGGTTACGATTCAAACATGGCCATATTTGATAATTCTGTCCTACCGATACTACTGCATTAAGCAGCGCAATATTAAACCATCATTTGAACAACATAAAGGTGGTATGTGTCATATATGGTCCGTCATCGTCCAAACATGGGACGTTTGATTAGACACCAGCTTACATTGTGTAGTTTGTAATTGATTGACACTTCTTCCGATGTTAGTTATTTAATACTACACCACCTTGATAACTTAAATACGAAAACACCGATGGAAGTTAACAAACGCCCGAGTTGGATGAATTAACGAAAGAAATGTATATATATATATATATATATATATATATATATATATAGAGATATATATATATATATAGATATATATATATATATATATATATATATATATATATATATATATATATATATATCTATATTATATATATATATATGTGTATCTAAATATTTATATACATAAGTATATATATATATACATGTATATATATGTATATATATGCATATATATACATATTTATGCAAATATATATACATTTACATATGTGTGCATATATATATATATAAATATATATATGTGTATGTATATATATATATTTATTTATATATATACACACACATATATATATATATATATATATATATATAGATTCATATAGATACAGACGATTTATTTATATATATACATATATATCTATATATATATATCTATATATGTAGACATATATATATATATATATATATATATATCTCTCTCTCTCTATAGATATATAGAGATATATCTATCTCTCTATATCTCTCTCTATATATATCTATATATATATATATATATATATATATATATAACAAAGGCCCGAGTTGGATGAATTAACGAAAGAAATTACCGTATATTTATATATATATATATATCTATAGAGAGATATATATATCTATATATATATATATATATATCTATAGAGATCTATCTCTATATAGATATTCATATATATATATAGAGACATACATACTATACATATATATATAGATTTATCTCTATATATATATATCTACTATATATATATATATCTAGATATATGTATGTATATATATATATGTCTCTAAGTAGTATATATATCTATATATATATATATATCTCTCTCTCTATATCTCTCTATATATATATATATATATATATCTATATATATATATATATATATATATATATATATATATATATATATATGTATATGCTTCATTGGCTACCAATGGTTAATGATCATGGTGGCAAGAGCTCTATCATGTGACTGAAATATAATAGACGTGAATCTGATCAATCTAACAGACCATTTCTCTGGATAGATTAACAGTTTTTCCACTTAGGAAATAACCACCTTTCACTTGAACCTCGCTGCCACTATATAGTATGCTTAATCATTGTGTGCCATATCAAGAAACGAAGATTAAGCATGAACCCTCGCATACACCTTCCTGCTACTTTATTATCATAGAAAAATTGGCTTCTGGTTGCCTCCATCTAGGTTTAGTTGTTTGAATATATAATGTAAGAGGTTGGCTGTCTGTTGATTGCCACTCCCGTGTCAATGACATGGATAGGCATTATCGTGTTTAATAATATTTACACAAGGAAAACATTGCATGTTTGTTAAAAACAGCTGCCCAGTGCTACAACGCGAAGCAATACTTTACAGTAAGTTGAAATTAAGTTAGGCCACCGTTGAATCAGCTTTATAAACTGCGTTCATGAAGATATTTTCATCCTGTTTTTCTTGGTTTTACACAGTCGATTTACCCAGCTCCCGCTTCAACATGCCAAATTTAAGACAACTTGGCACGACGGTAATGTCTCTCAGAAGTCTCGGAAACCTGATTTCGCAAATGAAGCTGGTTTAGGCACATTGGTGAAGCTTTGTCTCCATTATGTTTTGTCATGATCCTTTCAAATCCACAGTATTTGTACATCTGCTTAAAATTGTAGTTAAATGAAGTGAACATGCACAGATCTGGTGTCATGAAACATACAACACATCAACAATACAAGTATTGTCGTATTCGTTTTATAAAACACGTCCAGCCAAAGTAAGCATTTGAACTTTTTATCCACCATAAATATTGTTGGAAACCACTTAACCAATATCATTACTATCCGTAGCAAAGATATACGAAATTTAATGAAAAGCACCTTGTGTACAATACTGCTGTTGCGTTGTTTTCAGAAAAGCTAATAATGTTGCCGTTTTTTGGCCAAAGTTCTTACGGCGACAAGCATTATCGCTGTTTGTGTTAGGAACCCCTTGAAAACAATGTTTGCTGAAGGTTGTAACCTGAATGTTGTCATTTTTAAATAATGAGATTGAGTAACTTGTCATGCTAGTTTCAAACAAATCAACAGGAAATGACGCAAGCTAAGGTATTGGTTTGTTCTTCTTGTGCTGCGAATTGACTTAATGCATTGTAATCAAACTTTACGTGCGTTCTCAAATAGCTCAGGTAGAAAATGGGCATACCGATATTGGTGATAGTCAAAACAAAGGACTTCCTTATAAATACCATAATTTATAGCAAAGTACAAGCCCACTGTTTCGCAGGTCGTGGTGTTCACTTTGCGTTTGACAATTTATTGGCTCTAAACGACATTCAGTTTAGGCTTACAATTGGCCTAAATTTACTTCAGACAAAACCCATGAGAGATAAACTATTTTGAAAATAGGGTTGTCGTCCGTTTTTCACATAAATCAATGGCTTTATAACCATAGAACAATTAATTGATTGTATGTGACGTCGAGCTATAGGGCGGTTCATATAAAGAAGCCTCGCGCTAACAGAATACAATAACGGATGGCGTTTAATGGATGCTATTTGCCTTGTTTATGCAATAACTGCATCAGCGTGTCTATCAAATAACATCTAACAAATCGTCACAGGAGCGGATGGTCGGCTGAAACATATGCATCTCTGTAGCACAACACATCCTCCCACCAACCAGTTCATTATAGCTAACGAACACGGGAGGATAGAAAATAATACCCCGGATTACGAACAGACCATGACGACTTAACTGTGGAGCTGCATGTGAATTGTCGACCCATATTGCTCCCCGCTGATCTATCCCATAATAGCAATGGTTTTCTAACATATGACGTTTGTCAACAAGTTCACGTCCCCAATCCTATATGTCGTTCTATAAAGCGAAAGAATATACTAATTATGGCCATGGCTAATTAAAGTGGGCTTTTCAATAAAATCTGGGTGAGATAAAATGGTCAACACGTGACGCTTAAATATAAAGATGCCTAAAAGTTAAAATGTATTCACGATAAACTGGTTCACAATCTGATCTAGCGTTTCACATTGTATACCTAAGAGTGGGATAACATCCGTTGGACTGTAATTACCTGAGCATATCTCCGTCTAGCCTTTGTCCTACCCTATCAAGTATTACAGTGAGATCTTATTGCCTACTAATGCTCATTCAATGCGTGTATGATGCCGCCACCCTTCAACCAGTATGTATCGGCAAACGACTACGACAGTTTCGGGAAGCCTGTGACACCCAATTAGTCCATCGGGGAGAGTCGTGTTACACCAAATATTATGTGCAATACAATTTGAATCGTGGCGCACATGATGCTACCGTTAATAGATTGCCGCTACTGGTGATAACCGTTCGTAAATAGGAATGCGAGTTATAAGACTGCAGATGGCAATCCAGTAATGCGTCCTTTTATTATGGTTAGGGTGTATTGTGACAAGCATCATGAAGAATCCTAAATCAGAAAGTGAAAACGAGTTATATGGCGGGGAAGTACACACAGAACACAGCCATAGAAGTCATCGCTTTGATCATATACATATATTATCATTAACATATTTCTATCCTATAGAATCCAGTAGAACCTTTCTAATGCATAACAAATATAATGTAGATAAAAGCCTATGTTTCAATCAACTCGCTGAATAGAAAGCTCATTAAAAGGACATCTGTGGTGAAAGTTTGGCTTTGAAATAATTGTCTAGTTGGTACACACATTTGTGATAATCGTCATGAAAGAAATAAAACAGCCGTAAGTAGGTAGCATGTTGTGTGGGAAGGGGTAAAAAGGAACAAGCTTCACAAAACACAGAACGAGGATGAGTCTATGAATCACGTTTGATGTCACCGTTTTTGCAGCTGCCGGCGAATGATATCTGTTCATTTACACTGCAGGAGCAGAACCAATATTTGAAATACAACCGAAGGCTGGCTCTATAGTCTTGCGTATCCAATTGAGTACTTGGCAAATGGTTGTCTACTTGCATACAAATTTAATTTTGTCACGAACAAAAACAAATGTTTTACCGCTATGACGCCACACAAAAATGCATGCAAAAAATGTTCAAAAGTGCGTGTGTGTGTGTATGTGTGTGTTTTGTACGTGCGTGTGTGTGTGTGTTTGTGTGTGTGTGTGTGTGTGTGTGTGTGTGTGTGTGTGTGTGTGTGTGTGTGTGTGTGTGTGTGTGTGTGTGTGTGTGTGTGTGTGTGTGTGTGTTTTATTTGGCCATTGTACAAAGTCCAACGCTAGAAAACCGACTTCAAATAATAATGTTTCATTGGCAATGCATCAATCACATTCAATTAATTCGTTCCCATATTGATAAAGTTAATGCGTTGAAACCGGGATGCCATATAATGTAATAACCAATTTCAGATAATTTCGCTGAATATACGCCACGCATAATATTATAAAGTAAATTATTTGCACTTCCACTTCAGTGTCAATGTTGAAATGGTCTATCGTGAAAAGCAGGAAGCCACAGTGAAATTGTTTTTTGCAGAAATTGGTTATTAAAATTCGTTATTTTGATCATCAAAGATTCGCAAATCCCACTTTGCATCCAAAGCCCTTAAGCTCTTCAAAGCTATAATCCATCAGTACTAACAGCAGAAAATCGACATGGAAATTACATCAATCAATAAACTACGGAATCACATTACGAAATCACTCACAACATGGATTCTTGGATTTGTGATACTTCACTTCGTTTGGTGCAACTGATTTTATGAAGCGATTTTCATCGAGCCTGTATTTTGTGTATTGGTCGGCTACTAATCAAGTCATTGGATAAAATGTTCCATGAAATGGTAATTGGTCATAAAATAGCAATGGTTTCCATACTTTTCCTTCTTCCATTAAGATAATGAAAAACGGAAATAGTTTTTTTATCAGCTACTAATATAATGGTATGTACGCACGACGCCTTTGGTATGGGTGGTCATTGCATAGCATCATACACCAGCCCGATAAAAATGTTAATATGGGTTTTTTTATGTTTCTCAATGAAATACACATCCTTAAGCACAAGTATTGTAAAGATGTCATTCGAAATATTTCCAGCAACCTTGGTTGTATTATTTTAATATTTAATTCAAATGAATTTATATTTCTCAACTATAAACCAATAAGTTCTTGAATTGTTTATTCTATAACGCTATGAGCAGCAATCATAATATACTCAACAATATCGATTTTTTTCCTTGCATGGTCGCGCTGTTAGTTCTTGCCAATTTTTTAGAATTGTATATCATACATTGTGGTTGTCCGAATATCCGTGCAGATGCGAAGGCAAGCCTCAATATTATATCAATTTGACTTTACCCCTTTTCAGTTGTCATTTCTCAATGTTTATTCAATTTCACTGCGGAGTAGTTCGGCGAATTGATCAAATGACATATTGTGGGTCGTTTATACACGTACACCCAATGCCTTAACCATATAACAAACTTCGTGTATCATTTGTAGGAAAGTATTTCGATTAATGTAATAGTCAATATACTTTGATTCAAGACCAAAAGTATTTCCAGATACCAATCTTTGAATTCATTCAACTGATATTGTTGCTGACATTGGCATGCTAAATTGATTAATATATCCGCTATCTAAAATGAAGGGGTTTTACCTACACTGCATGCTAAACACGAAGCCACCGTGTCTAGGAACCATTGTTAACCAACAAATAACCATCATTTCTCATTAAGTGAACCTGTTTTCCAACAACAGACGCAATTGCCTAACAACTGTCCTCCCACTATTGTGACGCCACAAGGCCAGGGGGCGCTGTGAGCTACAGCTGTTTCATGGCAACCAAACACACAAGATTCACAATTTACCTCATAAAGTATTACTCGAAAAGAGTGACTATTACTATTTTTCAACCGATTTACTCATCTTGTGATATAAAAGGACATTGCTAGTGAGGTCATCCGATAAGAAATATAGCCCCATAATGACCGAAAAACAAATGTCTCGCCCTACTAAAAGATATATAAAGAAGCCAATTTGCGAGCGACGGTGTATCAGCTGCAAGACGGATTTAGCATTGACGGTGAATGTCCATTTCCTGTAACAGAAGGAACATCATTACTACCACAAGTCTCGCTTTGTGTGCAGCCCATTACTACACTGGCATATTCGTTGAAATGATTGCAAAAGCCAGTTGATGATTTTTATTCGTTAGGCACATGTGGTATATTATCTAGCACCGGGTGTTTTTGTCCGGTAACCACGTACCACAAACTCTGGAGCGGCCATATATCAGCTAAAAAAAACATAACTGATGTAACAGTAATACTTATATACTGCGCTGTCTCGCTTTGTGTGCAGCCCATTAGTACACTGGCATATTCGTTGAAATGATTGCAAAAGCCAGTTGATGATTTTTATTCGTTAGGCACATGTGGTATATTATCTTGCACCGGGTGTTTTTGTCCGGTAACCACGTACCACAAACTCTGGAGCGGCCATATATCAGCTAAAAAAACATAACTGATGTAACAGTAATACTTATATACTGCCGCTGTTGCGCGAAATGAAGCTCAATACGGAAGTAATTCTACAAGCCACCTTTTGATCAGTTTTTCAAAATACATATATATATATATATGTATATATATAAGTACATAAATATATGTAAATATATATATATATACATATATTCATATATATATAAATATGTGTAGATATAAATATGCATGTTTTAGTATATATATATATATATATATATATATATATATATATATATATATATATATATGCATATATACGATATATTATATATACATGTATACATATATATGTGTATATATATATATATATATATATATACATGTTTATAAATACATGTATAAATATATGTTTTATTTATATAAATATATATATATATATATTATATATATATATATATGTATATATATATATATTTATATATATATGCATATATATACCTATATATATATATATATATATATATATATATATATATATATATATATCTATATATATATATATATATATATGCATATATATATATATATATATCTATATATATATATATATATATATATATATATATATATATATATATATATATATGTATATTTATTCATATATATCGTTTCTTATATATCAAAACAGTTTTATTCATAAGTCTTACGGTGCATACGTGAGTCTACAGTTATTTACAAGGAACCTAGAACCTCTCAGTTCAGTAAGTGGACAAAGAATGAAAATGCTACGTGGAAGAAGTGACAGGAATGAAAATTCTTTTTATCCCACTCCTAATTAAGCATGAAATATGTACGCTTCAGATCGCCTACGCTCGTGTTTAAAGTGGCCACGACACCTAAACATAAGCATTGTGCCTATTAACTTATTTAGTATTTTTTTAAAGTGGTATTTTATTTTGTGCCTCCGTTATACGGTAAACAGCCGGTGTCATTTATTTTGGAATTCTAAGCCGTACTTCATTGACAAAGGTTAATTATCAAATCTGTTGCTTCGTCTTGTTTATGAAAAACTGATATATTTGATCAGAAAAACTGGTTTTATCCACCAGATGTACATGAACTAGAGTGTCACCTTCTATCTCTACTGTGTGAGCATTCACAAGGTTCGTATCGAACTTAAGGACATTTCTTGCGTTCGCTTCAGGATGCAGTTGCGTTGCTTATGCCACATTGCATACGGTTATTTTTCAACAAACGTTCTGCTGTTGATGTTGCTGTTTTCGTCAAATCCTTAATTTTGTCAACCTGGAGGACAGTTGACATAGACACCATAGTTGTTGATAATATCACACCATACCGTTTCATTTTCAGCAAACGTTGCTTTCTATCATTTTCAAAATCACATAAGCTCCCTTCCCAAGATAAAGGTTCGGACATTGACCCTCAAGTAGATGATTATCCGATTATTTATTCAGTTTTATGCTTATCTGGTCCGCTATTTTCCAGCAAAGCAAGATTTACATTGCAAATGATATATCCCTTTTTCTTCTGATTTGCAGTAGATTTTGTGTTCTACGCCTGTAGCCTCACGTGTGTATTTTGCCCATATAAGTATCTTAAGTGCATCCGAATGTACTTATGGTCAGTAATTGAGGGCCATTTGTAACTGTTGTATGTTGCTTTAGACATCATTCAATAATGAGTGGCGTGTCTGATACATATTTAATTGCACATTTTTTAAACGTTTCAACCACTCCAATGTAGGATATAGTTGCAAAGCTATTTCAACAACAGATCCATCAAGAGTATCATCAATCGGCATTGCAATGGGAAGAATATCGCATGACGAGGTGTCGTCAATTGTTCCACGTTTTACTTAATATCAAATTCATTAAAACGTCAACAGGCGGTTTTGTATTGAATTACTTGGAACTTGAGGATTTATTTCTTGTTAAGGCAGCTTTGCTTTAATTACTATATAACTCGAGTACTGTCATTTCTTTGAATACAGCGTTTCACTGCTTCAAACTTATCAGTGACCTATCAATGAATAAAGGGGAATTTCTGCAGGAGCACTCAAGTCCATGGAACTACCTCCCAGTTTCGCAATACATTTATAATGGTGGCCTTCTCGTACCATGTTTCCATGTCACGCGAATGACTTACTCGTGGAACTATACATTTATGATCAATGGCCACAAAAGAATCGTTTTTAAGATAGTTGTAACGCGTGAATGGTTTCATAACCATGAACACTCCATATAAGCTAACGGATAGACTGTATAGACTATAAAGCAGTCCATTCAGTTCGCAATATTGCTTTGATTTGTTTCTGCTCCAGCAAGGTTAGTGACCTTATTGCCAGTTATAAAAGAAGCAATTGCTTGGCATTTTCTCGCTTATTGAAAGCGCTGCGAATGTAGTTTTCCTGCAAGAATGTGCATTTTGAGACCTTGAAAACCAACGCTTTATATACTTATATACAATCTAACACAATTATGCATACAACGTTTGTGTTTGGTCAGTTAATCCAGCAGAAAACCGGCATTAGTGATAGTATAGATATTGCTTTAGTTGAACTCTTAAGAGATTAAGAAGAAAATCATACTGACATGTTTATGTGAAACTGATTCAGCAGGGTATTTCATGGGTTTTGCGACGGCAGCCATTAGCATGCAGTTATAATGTGCATGGAACTTCATTTCGCAAATTGGTAAGAATTTGGTAATAAATCTTTCTTAAAAGGCAACTTGCTTATGGTTTACTTATTAAATGAAGACGCATGGAGTGACATAGAACCGTCGCGTATTGGTAACCCAGTTTGGCTACAATTAAATTTTACTAGTGATTTGTAGGTAATAAGCCTCAAACGTTTGCTGGACAGTTTTATTATGTAGGTTTGTTCTTTATTCATCGCGAAAGCGAACGAAATTTAATATGTGTAAGCAATCAATAGCATTTATAATGTGAAAAACCACAATAGTAACCTTTTCACTTAAAAATCTCATAATAATGTACGAATTCAAATACTCTTTATCATTTATTAAATACAACTACGCTATGACAGGTGGTGCTCTATGCATCACAGAAAGCACATAATAAGTTTTTCATCAAGACGAACGAAGTCATATTTTGTCGTACATAACACCCGTGGTGATTTCTTAAATTCCGATAATATTTTAACAGTTTATACTGCAGGACTCTTCAAAAGTGTTGGATAGCACATTGCACGCGTTATGTCATTAGCAGATTGTACATCGCCAGTGGGCAGGAGTAGGCGGAATTAATGTTAATGACAGCTCTGAGTGGTACTATGGTCTTTACACTTTCATGGGGTTAATAACACAGGCATTATTCTTGTGTCATGAAAAATCTAATATTCTTGGTAGGTTAGACTGAGCAATAGCCGGCGTCCAAACATTCGCATGCGGCATCTTTATTATGGAAGAAAGGTAGAACAGAGCGTAATACTCTGATCGTGGTTAAAAGCGATATCAATATTTAGTGCGAATAGCTCTCTAATACATTTGCTTCATTATAATTGTTGGCCCATTGTCCTCCGAACCATCCATAAATTACGCTTCATATATTTTCAAGCTATCTAACATTTTGTACTCATTTCAATGCTTTGAAAACATGTAAATATACGTTCATTTTGCAGTCGACTTTAATCTACTAGAGTAGATAAATAGGATCATTCTGCTTTGGGAAACACTTTGGGTATTTGATACATGTGCAAAGAGCGGGGGCAAGACAAACGGGCTATCGATGACCTTGCTGTCCTCAATACAATTAGAGCATTCACATTTAGACATATTCCTGCGAAAAGCAGTTCATGGGATAATTAATTATACAAAGATACTTAATTAGGGGCCATCAAATAATCCTTGAGGAAAGACACACATGTTAAATTCTGACAATTGACACAGTAAGGTATTGATGTACAACTTGCAAATGTTTCCATACTTACCAAATTACACCCTCACACACATGTATGGGCGGCGTAACTACTTGAAGCAGATAGCAATGTTGCCACACCCTGGTCAGCTACTCAATATACCTCTTTGATACTTTCATGTTACTATGTACCACTCCCAAATGGCTTTAAAAATCATATTATCGCTTCCTAAAATGACATTTATGACGATTCGACTTGCTTCAAATCTCTAGATAGTCATCTTGATTATTGGCTTTGTCGATATTATCATATCATCTAACAACTTGCAGATTATACAAGCGTATCGATAAAATACATTAGAAAATCTACCAACGAACAGATGGTGTAGCGGCATAGGCGAAACAACAATGTAATTTTGTCTGAGGAGTTTCTAGCTGAGCCAGGAAAAGCAATGTGCGACGTATTTATTGTCTGTACAATGTCCCACGTCTTGTATACAAACGTCAAGAAGTGTGAAACTTCCCTATTCTATCGACAAGAGAGACGTCATATTTAGTTCAATCATTGTTTAATGATTGTGCACGTTATATTCTAACAAACATTAACATGCGTGGTTTTTTTTCTCGATGTCTGTTGAAAACAGTTGACAAGGGAGGAAGAGGCGTGACAACTGGATATCCGCCAGAGGAGACACCGCTGCTTATTATTGATGTCACATTTGGTGTTGTTTATATATGTTACGAGCAAACAAAGTAATTTTTTTCATGACACTCTGATGCATACGGCCGTTTGCTCTTAAAATTTCAATTCAATGTCTACTCGAACTGGCATCCTCTTATTGCACATAAGTCATATTAACTATGCCAACAGATTACTTTCCTTTGACATTTTTTTTTCCGCCTATTTGCATGGAATGTTCAGTTACATTATAAGGTTATGAACCGTGACGGTGTAATCGTCTGCGCAAATACATCTGATTGTACAATTGTCAGCAGTATGGAATAGTAGATATGCAATTGATGAATCGATACATTCCTATTGCAAAACGGTAGTGCTTTACAAGCCAACAAAATTGTTCAACGGGATACAAGAGGATGTGATGACAAACCTAAGATTTGTCAAGAGATCGTACCGTTTCAAAAATCGTCCATACTTGATACGATTGTACTCGGCAATTTAAAATCGGATTCGACATAGAGAACAAAGGTGCTTACGATATTTTACCCATTTCGCTATTTAACCTATTCAAGAACCTTGTATTTGCTTTAAAAATCATTTAAAGCTCAAATACCGTATAAAAAACTGCGCTGAACCAGGTATTGACAACGGTAACTATGCATAGCTCACCGACACGACACATGCATTAGATTTTGTCCATGTTAGTCAACGAATTTGCTGGGCGCATTGTTCAATTTAGGCTTTGTAAGTGCCTTCAATAATTCATCGTCAAGCGAAAAGCTTTTCCTCTTGCATATATGGGCGCATTTACATGGATGCCCCAGAATAGACAACACAATTATAAAAAAATAGTGTGCACAATAAGACTTGCATATTTCAACGCTTTGGTGCAACCTCCCCAGTGTGAGTATTAATGCAGTGGTGCAACCTCCCCAGTGTGAGTATTAATGCAGTGGTGCAACCTCCCCAGTGTGAGTATTAATGCAGTGGTGCAACCTCCCCAGTGTGAGTATTAATGCAGTGCAATCCGTGGAATGAATGTGTAGTGTCTGATGTCGCTGTATTTGCATCAACCCACAAAGCCAGTGAACGCTGATAATGAATGATAACAATGACATCAAAGATATGTTGGTCTGGGGATAAAACGACTTTTAATTGCGTACCGCAGTATTAATAGACAGCGATATTCATTAAACAGACATCATGTAATGCCGGATGATACTTAGCTTGAAAATGTCGAACCCGATGGCCATTCAAGACCATTTGGTAATGGGTGGCAAGCGTCAAAACACCGTTTGGGCTATGGTAGACCCTATCAAAAGTTATTTAGAATTAATTGCAGCGCCAATTTTGTGTCATACAAAACAGTCAGTTGAGGACATGAGAATGTTTGTTTTTAAATGGGTTTAGTGAGTTGGCTGTAGCATCCTATAACACTGATATCTGTAATCCGTAACCTGAGCACATGAATTTATGGTTAAGTCAACTGACATTTTGCTGGCTTGAATAATTCAGTGAATACGTGTGAAAGCTAAGAAATCGTTTCTACCCACTGAACCACACACGTGGAAATATATTGATAGTCAATCGGTGTGGACAACTCAGTGAAGTGAAAGATAAGGAGAGGTTGGATGAGTTGTGGACAATGTTCCAGCTTGTGCCATTAAGCATCCAATCACCCCCATTTACTCCCATAATGAGGGTACATGGTGCACATGATATTGAAACATGATATGGTTTTAACAAATATCATTTGTCAGAAGAAATGAATGATAACAACACGTATGTGTACACAATCATAATCTATCGACCACATTTGATTCTCAAAGCCTCAAACATCACACATTGGCAGATGTATAAACTTTCGGGTTATCCATAACATAATCTCGCCCATTCGACAACCCTTCCTTCATTTCTACTAGTATATTGCTGTATAAACACATGAATGTTAGTAACCATGCACATACATGAAGCAACGCTTTGATTACGTTTTTATGACAGATCAAGCCTTTAAATAGACGGACGGCTTTGATGTAAAAATAGCTCACCACGTAATGCAGCAGTAGGCGTTTCATTGGCTGGCCTCGTCAATCACTGCCATTTGTAGTCAATGGAATTGATTATCAAACCATATCAGCATATATCATCACCATACAGGATAGTGTAAATATTTTACAACAACAGGACAGACAGGCAATTAAAAAAGGAATCACAATGCATATACAGTTATTTTGTCTGTTCAAAAGGAGCGGATGGCTGAGCCCCCCGAATCGGTTGTGAGTGCCAGAGGAATTTAAACCCATAATAGACAGGAAACAGCTATTTAGAAATTAAATTTCTTCGCGACTGCATGTAGACCAACCCATTCGAAACCTGAGGGTACTTATTATACAGTGATTATGTAAATAATGTTAACGTGCGGAAACTTAGACTAATCTGATAGTGATTATTACAAAAGGTCCAAAACGCTTTCGGAATCTAATCTTGCCTGTATCTGACTAATATTTACATTTGATAGTGCAATGATTATTACAAAAGGCCAATGTCTGCCGGTCGCATTTTCGGAATCAATAATCTCGCCTGGCATATCTGTGCAATATGTCGGTCTTGTAATAAACATTGACATCATATAAGCAGCAGTGCAATCAATGTCTGCCGGTCTTGTTATAAACATTGGCATCATAAGCAGCAGTGCAATCAATGTCTGCCGGTCTTGTTATAAACATTGGCATCATAAGCAGCAGTGCAATCAATGTCTGCCGGTCTTGTTATAAACATTGGCATCATAAGCAGCAGTGCAATCAATGTCTGCCGGTCTTGTTATAAACATTGGCATCATAAGCAGCAGTGCAATCAATGTCTGCCGGTCTTGTTATAAACATTGGCATCATAAGCAGCAGTGCAATCAATGTCTGCCGGTCTTGTTATAAACATTGGCATCATAAGCAGCAGTGCAATCAATGTCTGCCGGTCTTGTTATAAACATTGGCATCATAAGCAGCAGTGCAATCAATGTCTGCCGGTCTTGTTATAAACATTGGCATCATAAGCAGCAGTGCATTTATTGTTCATGCCAGGTCGGCGATTATAAAGGATTAAGTTTCATTAGCTTTAATTTTGAGATCAAAGGGGTATATGTTAATTGTTATGGAAATTGTCGGGATTCGAATGTTTACCTCAAAGGGTTGTACTTACTAAACCGGGACTATTTAATTTGGAAATTGCTCCGTTAGGAACATTATCTTGAAAGGATTCTAAAGGTTTATGTAAATTGGGACAACAAATAATCTTGTACGAGTGAAAAGGGGTGAATTTCATTTCCCTAAAAACACTCCGGATTACGGATTACGAGCTGCATGCGAAATGTTGACAATCACTTTCTAAAGCCCCTTTACTCAGGTAACCATCAAAATCAATAACACTTTCGTTTTGTTAAAACAACTACAGGTTTCCCTTTGGCTTCAGCAACAATATAGTTCATCTACATGCCTGACATTAGGCTTGGTTTTTATTATTCCTCAACACCTTAGCCTTATCACACGCATTATTGTCATTATACCTTAGTGATATCTCACCTTATTGACATCACACCTTATTGTCATCACCCATTATTTGCATCACACCTTATTATCATCACACATTATTCTCATCGCACATTATTCACTCCTTATTCTCATCACATCTTATTATCATCACACAGTTGCATCACAACGTATTTTCATTGCACCGTGTGCACATCACACATTTGTTTTATCACACATTTATCTCATCTAACCTTATTCTCATCACACCTTATCGACATAACACACTATTCTTATCGCATAAAAGGCGGAATAGATTTCTTATGGACGGCCCATATTGCTTTCTGTGGATCTATCTTTTGATAGCAAAGGTTTTGTAGCACATAGCGTTTGTCAGAAAGTTAACAAATTGTGGCAATATCATATAGACTAGGCAAGCAAAATGAGGAATTTGACAAAATCTGGTTTACACATAATTTTCAACACATTACGTTTAAATTTACAAATGCTTAAAATTCATTGAATTCAAGTATATCTGGTTTTAATTATGATCTAGCATCAAAAACGTATGCCGTAGAGTGGGATTTCAAGCATTGGTTTACAATCGCCTGAACAATTTTTTTCAATGTCTCCGTCTAGCTTTTGTCATATACAACTAAAAACTACAGCTAGATCTAATTATCTACTGAAGCTCATACAATGCGTGTGTGATACATCCTCCCTTCAACGAGTATTTATGCGCAATACAATTTGGATCGTGGCGTACGTGCTGCCGCCAACAATAGATTGCCCGCTACTTGTGACAACCACAAACATGAATATTCATCCATAACTGGGAGAGCGAGATGTTAAAATGCAAATGGCAATCACGTAATGCACCTTCTTCAATAATATTATGGTGTTTTGTGACAAGCGTCATTGACAGTCCTAGTTCAACAAGTGCCAGCGGCTGTGAAATATAACCAACGAAATACTCTGCTCAGTTTTGCAGCACACCAAGCAGACATCTGTATAATCTCTCGTGAACACACAGACTACGTGACCAGGTGCACAACTGTTGCCAAATCAATTTACTCTCACAAAAACACAATATTAATGACATCGCCAAATGTATCTTAAAGTTGTCGCTCCCCGCCTGATCTGTTTTGTGTAGTATTTCATTGGAAAAGAAATGTATGCCATTGATACATGTCATACCTTTTTTCGAATAAAAAAGGTCATACGACGCGTGAAATTAATTTTAATCCAAGGAATTTCCCCTTCTTGATCAGATAAGCAATCACTGAAGTTGATCGATTTCACCGGAGGTAACCATTAACCGTAAGAGGGTCACGTGTAGTTTATTCTGATCCAAACTTATTCGATTTACTTTAAAATTTGTCGTCTGCTCAAGAAGGGAAGTCATATCCAGCAATCAGATTACATAGCACCATATATTTACTTGAGTAACATTCATAACAAATAACTCATTTATAAAATAAGTAGGAACGCGAAACAAGTTCAGGCAATACAATAAACAGCAGAAATAACAAAATGAGTTATAACAAAATAAATTTCGAATTGAAAAATGCATCAAATTCTTCATACAATACGATCTTATAACATAGGATTCTGCTCATTACTCTGGCTTATCATACAAACATGAACCTTTCTTCATTTACACTGCAGGAACAATTTGCGAAGAGGGTGATAGGGAATAGGATGCAATCCATTTTAAAACATACAAGATGAACTTATCTTCCCTATGTTCGAATCAACAAGCTGAAAAAAAGCACATTGAGGAGAGGCCTTAAATGGAAGTTTTTGCTTGGAAAGGTTGTGAAGAATGGACTAGTTGGTATACATATTTGTGTTAATCGTCATGAGGGAAGTAAAATTTTCTTACTTACAATCTTAAGTATGCTGCATGGTGTGAATGTTTAGAAGGGAACTAGCTTCACCAAATATAGGACGATGATGAGTTATGGAAATTGTCGACATATCATGTTTTATATTACCACTTATGATGCTTCCAGAGAATGACCAAAATTAAAGCAACTCCGATTTAACATCAGCTATCCAATTCATCGTGTTTGATCGTCGTGTAGATGGATGCTGTTCATAGGACTCTAAACCACACGGAGACCAGGAGGCCTTCTCCTCCATTTGAACTGAACCATAGCGTATGTTTCATCTGATGCATCCTCGATCAGTATTAAACGACCACCGCAACTCCAGGAACGATAAGATGCCCCAAATGGCAAACAAGAGGCACTTGATTGAGGCCATTAGCCCTTTCGTATTGGTAGACGCAATTACCCATAATCCTGATCAATCATGTTTTCAACCATTGCATGTCATTCACCATGGTCAAACAACAAACGGCTGTACACGCTATCAACCACATTTTGAAATCAAACTGCAAATGACAATCATTTAAAGGGGTCAGGTCGATAAGGCCGCGTATGTCGTGCAAAATACCATAAACATTGCACTATCAGTTAATAAACTCAGTGGATATAAATAATTAACACGATATCATGATTTGTATTGTAACAGAAATAGGATATATCGATTTAAAAGAACGATTGGATTAAAGGTCAACTACAACGATTTTCATCATTTCTTTATAATGTGTTTCAAATTGAAGATTAATAACTCATAAACCAACGGGGACCCATAATTCATTGCAACGGCATGCATAAGTACAAAAAATCCACCGATAAGGTTTCATTCGGAAGAAAATACGAAGCCATCCTCTCGATGCCATTTTGCCTCAGTTGGCCGCTAGGTGCACGTTGCGTGACGTCATTCCTGCTGCGCTGCCTCCAAGAGAATTTGACTGCGAGCGAGCGAGCGAAGCGAAATACGATTGTTTGGATTTTAAAATTGCACCGTTTTGACAAGCCATGTCGTCTTCTGATGAGGTTTACGAGTCCCCATAGCATAACATTGGGGCAAATCATGTCCATGACTATTTATTTGAGCCAATACGGACGGGAGTTGAAAAATCCAAGTCACACTACGAAATGACACCGGGAGCTCTAACTGTCTAAGTCTAACTCAAGGGTCCGCTTCGGATGAAGAATCAACAAAAGATTTCGACAAATGGTAAGTTTTAGAATACCCTTCCCAAGCTTTATTGAACTATATTAACTGGTAAAAATTATCGTTAGTTTCATTTACCCAATAAATTTACACATTCTGTAAGTTGAGGATTGTATGTTGATAGACCTAACTACTACAACAAATAGTACTTGGCTAGTGAATGTAGCTTTGTCATTGTACCCTGAGCACATTGAATATTGTGGACAGATGTTTGCATGCAGTTTATAAAGTATTTTCCTTTTATATTCATTCATTGTACCACAAATATAAATTTACAAGGACTCTTTAATTATTTCTCTAACTTAGGTGTAGATGTCATTACTGCATCCCAATGGACACAGCCACAGAAGTTTGGAGAGAGTGATGGCTCTAACGGAGGAATGGACATGCATCATCAAGCATCCCAGATTCCTGGCTAGCTGCATGAATAAAAATGTGCTGGAAGTGTCCAAATTTGAATCTATTCAAATGGACAGACCTGTTGGAGATGAGGTCTCTACAATGAGTAAGTTAGCCATTATTGCTACCAAAAAGGATGGTTTGAGGTTGAACAATTATATTTATTACAAAGGGAACATTAATTCCACTGTGTAAAATATTCAGTGTTCATATTGATGAACTACAATATATTTTACATAGCCAAGAATAAATAATGCCAGTTACATGAAATCCAGAGGCAGAACTTACAATAAAATTATGAAGTGAGGGAATGGTTGACAAATGACAATTTTTTTTTAACTATACAACTTATTTTAAAACCATAGACAACTAATTGACATATTGCTTCAGATTATTCAGGTATCTAGCTTACCGCCAGTTTACACTCTGGATATGGCACAGACTGGGCAAAAGAAACAGGAAAGTGCTGGCAGCCTGTGTGGCAACAGCTGTTAGAAAATCCTTCCCTGACCCGGCGGCAAATATACAGGTTAGCTACAATGGAGCGGAAGATTTCTTAGTCAGGTTGAATCGACACCTGTTAGCACCTACGAGAAGATCCTTTTCAGGTTTCTCGTACTGGGAGGCAATAGGTGGTGGGACAGTCCTGTCATCTGCAAGGACCCCAGCAAGTCTGTAGCTTAGGTATTTTTGCCTTAGATCAAGCACCTGATGAACATAGTCTGAAGCAAATCAATGATATTCATATTTTATGATAGTCATATAATAAGTAAGTTATATTATATGCCAATTTTTAATTGGGTAACAATGTTTGTGCAAATGAAACTTATTCAGGTTTTGGTAATAAATGTCAAAATAACATGTGTTTCATTTTAGATTAATGCATGTTCACACCAAAAGAAATTGGTACTTTGACAGGCTTGGGATTTTCCCATACCTGAACATGTTCAGTGTTCTAATAGCACTGCTGCCACTAACAAAAATCCCTGAAGCCATAAACAAATTCCATGCTGGCATAGCTCCTGTAAAAAGTTGGCAATCCCACATCTTAGGTGTCCATTCACGCCAATTTGTTCAAAACAAGCAAAACTCCCCCGGTATCTTTGATTCTGACTAGGGCCATCCTCCAGATCAACACCACTGTACATAAGCAGTCTGTGAGCTAAATTTTTCTTCCATCAAATAAAACCCTGTGATTACACTACAAACAAAACAATATTTACCTAACAGTTCTTCAAACGCCATGTCATCATCAGTTTCCATCGCAGCATCATCACTTCGTCAGTGAAGTCATAGACAGGGTCAGTTTCCATATCATCATCGCTGTCCATCAGTCCAACAGATTCCTCCTGGGGCTCATATTGGGTGCCCCTGGTGACACTTTTGGTGAGATGGGCCAACTTGGGTACCTCTTGAATATTTCTTTATCCCAGGAAAGATAGAACTCTGTGTCTGTAGAGACTTGTTAGCCATCTATGGTATCAATACAATAAGTATGCTACAATTTCATTCATCATAGCCTTTAAGGATGTAAATGTTTACAAATTGACTCTGAAAAGACACATGGATACATACAACAGAAGTTATTCCTGCCAATGCATTTCATCATATATAATAATGCAGTTGCTTTGTGACACTCACCAAAACATTTGCCTGCACCCCTAATGACAAGTGAGAGCAAGCTTCATGGTTGGCAGACGGCAAGGCACTCGCCCATGGTGTAGCAAACAGCGCGGACGCTGACAGGCGAAGTTTCTTCGCCTAGCCTAGGTCAGCAGTACTTGAGTGTGACACCTCAGTCTGTGATTCACCACTGTCACTTGATTAATCTATCTGCTCAGCTGCCAATACCATTTCGGAGCCTAGGTTTCTTACGAAATCCTAGACTTTTGAGCAGCTCTGGGTCAGTCTCATAAGCACTTTTCTCGAAATGATCAGAACATAGAACTGTCGTATAACTATAAGGGCAGGACTCCAGTGTTTACGCTTGACTTTCGACAGCCATATGCGGCGCATATGTCTTTTAGAAACAAAAAAAAAACGCCTGACTTCTCATTGTTCCGACAACCAAACGCACAACAATAAGGCATAATCCACACCAAGAAACGCACCAGACCGTGAAGAAATACGAGTTAGTCACACGCTGTCAACCAACCGGGAAGGCTAAAGATGGCGATGAATATTCGCAAACAACCTGAATGACGTCACTGTACGGAAATTCACGAATTTTACCGAGCGGTATCTTGTCAGATTCGACGTGGGAAATATACATTTAAAAATCATTTTTCTTAAAGAAAAAAAGCGCGCAGTCACCTTATTTTGGTCACGATACCCTTTTAAAACATAGAACTTTGGAAAAATGGAATAAAAAAAATCTTTGTAGTTGACCTTTAAGGCGATTTTAAGGTTGGACATGTAGAAGTATAATCAATAGTCACATAAGCATATCTTCACACTGACTGTTTACCCTCATTCACAATACCCATCCTGTGCCATATAGCTCCCTCAGTTATCATCGAGGACGGTAGGGTGACATATCATGTTAAGTACTATAGATTAACAACACTAATGACTACATTCTCTGCTATCATAGACATCTATTATGATTACTATCCCTTGTATTCTTAAAATTCATGTTCATAGCTGCAAATTTGTGACTCCTTCCCAATGCTACTGTGTCAATGCCTCAATATCATCCATCAGCAATTACCCTTATCTTTCTGTTATCAAAAATATCTCCTGTCTTTTGCAAGCATTTCAAAATCACTTCCCTCGATTTTATTGTCTTGCTTGGGCTCTAACCTTATCTTCGTGAGAGTAAAGAAACTGTATTTGTCTTCCAAGAAGGGAAATGTATATCCCACTGTAATGACCTAGGGCCATATTATGTTCGCCGGCTGAAAATCAGAAAGGCGGTGATTTGTGCCTAGAGCATTAACAGTTTATGACTTTCCCTGACGCATATCCATGTCAGACTTCTCAGACGGTAACATAATGTCATACAGGTACATCGGACTGAATGGCGACTGCATGGCTGAACATGTCAATCTTAATGTAGCATTTAATGTTACTACCTGAATAAGTAAAGAATGCAAACTTTCAATCGCATAAGCAAGTATTTCGTATTCCGGTATTGCGTAATGATCATGGGATCAACTAAGCAGTGCCAACTGATGTGGATCTTCTACATGGATGATAATCGTGATAGGGAGACAATACGATTTTCACATAACAAACAATGCTATATACGAATTACCTACTCTAAAATTATCACTAAGTGTAACATGAGAGGGACTGGAGAACTCACCTGACTAAATCATGTAGCTCGTTAAGGCCCATCCGTCATTTGACATCAAGGCTCGTTTCCCGCTGTGCTACTGATCCTACCGGCAAACATCTCTCATACAGCTCCACCCACAACGACACCTGTTCATAATTCTGGCACGCACCTGACATCATCCGCAGTTGATGACCTTCTACATTCTCAGTCAAGGTCGACATATGCTTTCTTGCGTCTGTCGGTGCCTGCATAAACTGACAGATATCACGGATTGACTTCTCACAATGTTTAGGATGGAACGACCTTTTACTGACATAGCATCTCAGGAATTGAGTTAAATTGATAAATATACCATAATGGGTTTCTTTGTTAGAAAATCTAGTCAGGATACTGAAACATGGAAAGTCGTAATTACTTTAAAGTGAATTAAGAAGCAAGGCCAATCACACCTAGTGACAGTGTCACCATAGTATATCCTCTCTGTCTGGTAACAACACGAGGAAATAGAAATAAAGGAGGTCTAAACTGACTTTTACGACTTTGGGTATTTTTGGACTGGAATGATTAGCTGATGACCTCGGTTACTTCCGCCGACGGTTGATTGAAAGGTGGGCGACATCTCCCAGTGTCTGAGGTGGGGGTATGGGGGGGTTGTTCTTTACTATAAAAAGGGTAGAGAAGAATCTCCGCGGGGCACATAATCTAGAAAATATCCTGACTAAGTGAGAAAACATGGACTCATCAATATTCTGAATCTTTGAAAATTGGACCCATTGATATAATAAATAATTAAAGAGTGACTGATTCATATACTTAAATGGAATGAATGACCCTACGAGAACATTCGGACTTGACGAAAGCGGAGGCAATTCGTTGGGTGGGGTGGGTGTGGGTTTGGTGCGGAGTGAGTTCTCCAGTCACACCCACATCTGAATGGATAAACACCACTGCTAGGAGGTCTGTCAAGTTACAAAATATTCTGTGGGACAAGCTCAGCTGAAACATCAGCATCCACTGGCCATAAGAGTTTTGTGTTAGTAATCGTATGGTCACGTGGGTGATATGGGGAGATGTATTCATCTCCTATGTATTTTTTTAAATATAAAAGCAATCAGCATTAAGGATCCTCGTCGTGTGAGAGTCTGATTAAAACGTCACTACCACCGAAGAAAACTATCAAAGAAGTTTGGTTAAACGAACACAATCCTTGGGTAAGTCGCTTTTTATTTGCGTTGTGTCGTTTGAAGTATACGTTATATCTGTTGTGTAGAGTCTTTAACTCAATCGTATGCATAAATGCAAACTAACAGTCCACGATAACTAAAGATCATTGATGTGAATCAAGTGAAAATACATTTTCAGTGAGTAGCGTTTCTTTCAATGTTTGATCACATACATTTTATCTCTGGTTGGTTATTCATATCAACTGTTTCATATAACTCTTGACTTAGGAATTCACTTTCAATGCTTTTTATTCAGAAATACCCGGGATATAGTTTTGTCAGTGTTTCTGTGATCCTTGAGTTTGTCGTCCCTTAGACCTGGCGGCCCAGCGGTGTTCTCTGGCTTTGCAGATGTTACGATTTCGCGTCTCAGTGAGAAACCGGGGAGATGGGGTAATACCGTGACTTTGCGATGAGGAACACGCAACCAGATTAACGTTCAGCAAGCAAAGCATTTCGGAGAAATCCCCTCTATAACACTCTCAATGTGTGCTTGATATCAGGCGTCTCCATGGTCAAGCCATGTTAAAGCGGCGCTGCTCGGCGAGGGACTTTCTCATATCCACAAGGAGATACGGTTGGGCAAGTTACTTGAGACAATCACGTGTCCGACCAACAGACCTGGACAAGCAAACAATCGTACGTGTCAAGGTCAATTGTTGAAATCGTCATCAACAGCGCGGATCTCAAAGACCATGAGTAGTCAACGATGCAGACGATGTGAGGAGTGAATTTGTTTGGCCTAGGTCCACCACTAAGCCAATTTATTCGCCTGCCAGTTTTCACAAACCCCGACCCATTCGTATATCTATCTGGCCATTGCAACAATCTATCCATTGCTTTACTTGGCAGTCACATACACGGACCCATTCATATGCTAAAATGCCCCAAAAACCGACCCATTCGTATACCACAATGCGATGTTGGCGGAACATTCATACAAATCTTCACAAAGAAAGACAGAGCCAACCACCCATCCCCACCCCCCCAGTCCATGCGCCCCCACTTCCCCACCCCCAATGGGATTTCTACGTGCTTTTCTATATGCCGTCTCTACGTCAGTAAGCTAACAACGTGCCACGTTCTCTTGTAATGGTTGGTATGTTACATTATAAGTATCTCAATTGCATTCTTCATGCAGACGATCCGTTATTCATACCCGTGTGAATTTACGCTCGAATTCTAAATTATTTAACATTTCCCTTCCAATCGTGTCACGTCTTCCACGTTGACGAGATCGAGGCTATCCTTTCATTGATTGGGGGAGTTGATCGTGTGCGACTTTCATGAAAGTTTGCTTGTTGTATGAATGAATAATGACATTTTGTCTATGTTTCCATTTATGGAAGATGCGCCATATTTGCTGTTCTACTAAATCTATTTTCTATTGACAAGGCATACAATTCACCGAACATGACCCGTGTTAATGCCGGGTACATACGCCGGATTGGTCGCACAAATATCCGCACGAAACGAGCGTTATGCTGTTGAATTATTTCTTTTCATTCGGATATCATAACGTATTTAATGGCCAGTGCGTGTTTCCCTTTGAGCGCTTATGTTTTTTCGAGACTCGAGTCTGAATTCCCTGAACTAACTGGAATTAGCGGAAATTACCCGCCCGAAACACATGTAGTGTAAGGCGATCATGATATGGGGTGGGGTGGGGGGGGCCGTGGGGGTAGCTTGGCGTAGCATTAGATTTGGTAGGAAATGGTGTTCCACATATCTCCCTCCTGCTCAGAACAGACTTCACTGCTGCCCTCTATCAATGTTTGAGGAACATTAAAAAAGACTTTAACGAAAGCTACTCTTTTGGGCCTAGGAACATCAATAATCTCCTCTGAACATTTCATGACTACTTAAAGACTGCGCATTAAATGTGAACTGATTTGCGACCTGACAGGAGGTTTGATTTTAATGGACAAATATATATCCCCTTGAAAAACTGTCCTTATTTCTTATTTTATTATTATAATCCCTGTAAATATTACCTTTCCACATGAATGAGAATATCTTGATGGGATCTAAAGCGTTATGATAACAATAACATCCATATATCATAATGTTGATCCGTCCATAACCACGATTGGGGAATAAATCCGATAACGTGTTTAGCGGTTATTTGATCTATGGTCGATCTGTTTATACAGCTAGAAAGCAGAGCTTAGGTGCATTCATTCCTAATTAAAACAAGTACTAGCAACCATTTCTAGAAGTTCTATGAGTTAATAAGGTTAACCAGGAGTAAAGGGCGCAGGTATGAGAACGTCAGTAAGACAACCCGGCTGAGAACGGTTGACATAGGCACGCAAATAACAATGAAGAATTGGTCGTATTTCAAGCGAAGAACGCCGACCGCGTGACACTAATATGAATCATTGTGACACACGGTTCGTATCACATGGATGTCAATTTTTTATATGGGGTTTTGTGTGCATATACCGCTGGCCGGGCCAAGTGCACCGACCGACCTTACAATGCAAATCCCTGAGATTGTGATATGGCTGCCGTACCGTTGGATTCCTAGCCTTTTACCGTGAGATTTGGCCTACACGCGTGGGTTCCTTGGGGAATAGCTGCTGTTGCTTAGTTCTCTTCTTCGTGTATCTGATATTCTTCCCAGATAATCCACTTGCTTAAATGCATGGTGCTATTAAATGCATCGTAGCATTATGCGTTAGAAATAAACACCACGGTAAGGGCGGAGGGCGCAGGTCGCGTCAAACATGGGGAAATTTTCAGTTAAATTTTCAATATATAGTCTTGAAGCGAGAAGGTTCTGCAAATGAGGGAGGGGTTGGGGTGGAACGGGGTGATACGACCGGGGGAGAAGCGGGGTTGTGATGTGATCGGGATGTGGGAATCAGCCAGGTGCACAAGTACCAGTAATTGTTTGTCGGCGCTTGAAGAGGTACTCCAGATGACGTACGTGGCACGTACACCGCCTCCCATCGAGACTTTGTAAGCATGACGTATCCGTCGTTAATACCCGACAAGCCCACAATCCTATAAAAGAATAGCTAATCAATGCAGGGACGGCAAGTAAACAAACTAAGGTAGTCGGCGTTCCTCCAACAGCCGTGATGCTTTTAGAAACGCCATTGTAAGAAGGAACAAATTTTGGAAATGAGATAAGTGAGTGTCACCATGCACGAAGCGCGTGAGTGCCACCATGCACGACGCGTGTGAGTTTCACCATGCACGAAGCGTGTGATTGTCACCATGCACGAAGCGTGTAAGTGACTCCATGCACGACGCGTGAGAGTGACTCCATGCACGACGCGTGTGAGTGTCACCATGCACGAAGCGTGTGAGCGACTCCATGCACGAAGCGTGTGAGTGTCACCATGCACGAAGCGTGTGAGTGACTCCATGCACGAAGCGTTTGAGTGTCACCATGCACGAAGCGTGTGAGTGACTCCATGCACGGCACGTGTGAGTGACCCCATGCACGAAGCGTGTGAGTGACTCCATGCACGGTGTGTGTGAGTGACGCCATGCACGGCACGTGTGAGTGACTCCATGCACGGCACGTGTGAGTGAATCCATGTACGGCACGTGTGAGTGACTCCATGCTCGGAGCCAATTCGACTTAGTGCTACCAGCTCTGTTACCGTCTGCTTTAACAACAACATACATTTCTTTTTACGAGGTTGAGTTGAACAGTAACTGATACACGGTCCAATGTCAGCTTCTCTTTAAGGTGCTGCTTCCCTTTATGATGCTACTTCGCTTAATGGCGCTGCTTCCCTTTATGATGCTACTTCGCTTAATGGCGCTGCTTCCCTTTATGGCGCTGCTTCCCTTTATGGTGCTGCTTCCCCTTTATGGTGCTGCTTCCCTTTATGGTGCTGCTTCCCTTTACAATCTTTTACAAGCCATACTCACGTTTTTTAGACCACTATTTTAAACATGTTTCATCTTGCCTTGCACCTGTTTGTATTCGGTGCAGATGACAGAGAGAGATGTACTTGTGTGGTAGAGAAAAGTCAATGAAACATGTTTGGATAAAGGGTCCGGGGGATGGGTTTCATGGTGGGTATGATATGGAAGCTTTGGGATTAGTTTTTGGGCGGGGTCAACTCTAGTAATGGGTGCCAATAGGGTTTAGTGCCTCGCTTAAGGAATATCAGTTGGTAGGGTCAGTTGGAGGTACTTGTATATCACCAAGGATAGAAGATGAGTTTGGGGCAGATATAGCCGTTAGAAAAATGGAGGCTACTGTGGTGATGAAGATTTGTGGATGCGGATGAGAACGTTACCCGCCTCATCAGCTAGCAATGGTCGGCATTGATCGCCTCATATCGTATTCAATAGAGGTATGATGGATGAGAAGTTAAGCTGGGCACTCCATCAATATGCACTTGATCGAAAAGAACCCACAGCCGTCTTGATGACAGAATGTAAATGATTGTTCATACTTGACTGAAGATCAATTAAGCGTGAGCAGATTTCCTTGGGACCCCTCGGTCCGGAAAGAGGCCGATGATTCGGTCGATTGGATCGCACGGAGCGATCGGTATCTATTGTGTAGCCATTTGATTCACCGCTTTCAGAAAACCACCCGTTAATTGTTATTATCTCCTGCAACGAAGTCAACTTCTATTCGCGCAAAAGTCACATGAGGTCGAATAAATAACTGTTCTCCCAATCGGATATTTAAGACTTTTTAATGGTGTCTTGTATGGCATTTTTAAACACATGTTAATTGTCCACACCGGTGTTCGATCAATCTGCACCTGTACAAAATGACAAAAAAATGGTTTGATATATGGATGTTGGTTGGTTGGGGAGACCACCGGATTTTTTTACGGCTTTCTTATCGCTTCTTAAGAAGCACTTGATCAGGTCAAGTGCAACCAGTAAGTGCCGTCTCGAACGTAATTTGTTCTCCACTAAAACCTCATACGTGGAATAATGGCCGAGTGGAGCGGCGGGGCAACTATGCTGTCAGCGTTCCTCCTTGATATCCACGAACTACAATCCAACCCCGCACCCCCTGTCTATTTCCAATCGCTGGTATCGATCGCCATGTTAACTCCAGCATTACATTGCCCCCGGCGTTATCGCCACATACCAGCTCGCTCGTTTTCCTAACTCAATCACTTTCTCCGTTGACATTCTCCCTGACCCACTAAAATTCACGGACACAAAGTAATCAGTACGAAACATTATTTTAGGGATTTGACAGGGATTAAGTTGTCTTTCGTTTTCAAGTTCCAGTTCATTGTTCCAATTCACTTTACCTATGATTGATCGGAGTCTCGAGTGCTGCCTCTCAGATCGGAGACGAATTTGCCACTTGGCGATGCTGAACGACTCCTGGCGGATTCGTAAGACGTGCCGCGCGGTGCTGCTCTGAAACCATTTGACAGATCCCCAATATTATGACAGGTTCCCAGTCGGGGCATGGCTATTGTGATTTCATTTACCTCCATGGACTGTTGAGTCAGAGACTTTTGAAATCATGTGGACTATTTCCGACATTGCCAGCTATTTTGATAAGGAATGAAGGCAATAGGCGTGAAGTCCTGTAGACTCTTTGGCGCCCTGGAGACTTCCTAAGCCGACGAACGCAGCACTGGATAGGCTTAGCCTTCGCATATTTACGTGATCGCAAACTTGGAAACACTTACAATAAACTCTGATTCAGAAGCAATGCTTGGTGGAGTCATGGTGGATTAGTGTCAATTAGTCAAAGGATTGCAACTCTCAAAATGGAAGAAACAGGTTGAATTCTTTACGATGCCATGTGAAGGCACATTAATATTAATCAGAGACGACGGAATGAACGTGTAGTGATTATTTACTAACGGGTGTAAGTAATATGGCAAGTGACAGGAGTTCACGGGAAACGTCATAGGCCACAGCAAACGACAATAGGCCCACAGCAAACGCCAAGGGGCCACAGCAAACGCCAAGAGGCCACAGCAAACGGCAAGACCACAGAAAACGACAAGAGCCCACAGAAAACGACAATAGATCGCAGCAAACGACATGAGCTCTTCATGCTGGAGTCGTATTGATGAGTCACAACTCAGTGCAAAACTCAACGCGAGAGCAAATATGTAACGTTCAAAGTATTTAATCGTTCATAGATCAAAGGCTGATTTCAAGAGCTAATAAGTATTTATGTTTTGTTAGTGAACCTCGCAAGAGTCTCGAGGATAAGAAAGCGATGCACCCATTTACCACGAGTGTTCACGATATGACGGATACTGGCAAGCGAATGAATGCGGCCTGACATTTTGGTGATATTGGTGCGACTTCCTTTGTAAGAAAGTTCGATTTCTCCTCCTATTCTTCGTGGATGACTGTGCTGAGATTCAAATCGACTCGTTCGCCATGGAAGTCGGACTAGGTTCTGACAACAGCCATTTATTTCACGATTCCAAATATGGAGACGCGTGCTCTAAACTCGATGTCAAAGAACAAATGGAAACAAGAGAACGAAACAAACGAGAAGAACGTGCTTTTGAATATAAATCGAAAATACTGGAACGAGCAACTCAGGTTACCAGGAAGTCTATGGACCATGAGGCCAGAGTGCTGCGAGAGAGTCTAAGAGACATACAGGCGAAAACTCCCTATTTCGAAGATATTATCAAACCATCCAGATCATCAATGTATGCGGCATTGAGCTCCACAAGTCCTCGCGGAATAAGTCCTTTACTGAGACAAATTCGGAAATCAAAAGACCCGTTTTCATCTAGTGGCCATTCGAAAAGTCTGCCATCTATTTTAGACTTTGATGAATTGGGCGACAATTTGGCAAACTCAAGTCGCCAGCGCATTGGCGAATCTGTGAATGTCGTTTCGAGACGTCATCCTGAATTGCGATCGCAACCGCACGTGACATCATCGCCATCAAAATCACCACGACGCCATACAGTACATGAGACGTCAACGACAGATTCCGAACTCGCGGGTGAGGAAGAGTTACAAGATCTTAAAAGCAGTACCAAAAACTACATTCGTAAATCTCGGTACATTTCGAACTCCTTGGGAAATATATATCGCCACCGTACCGAACAACTGCAACAGCCAAAAACTACAGACTCAAAACAGGCTATTACAAATGGTTACCCCAGTTCTACCCTGGTACGAGCTCACTTCATTCTACAATCCTACAGAGCAGTTGGTCTAGAAGACAAGAGTATATCATCCCGGGCCTCCAGGGATACTGCCAATCTAAGCTTACAGGCTCGTGGACTTGAAGAACTATCCCTCCCGCCAAGCAATGGCTAGTCGACAATCGGTTGCTCCCATATTTTTACCTCTAAAAACTATGCTTTACTAGTATGTTTATCTTTTTCGTACATAAACAAAATGATGTAATGTTTAAAATGGTGTTGTGTTTCATGCCTGCTCTTGCCCTGTTATGTTGCGTTCGTGGGTCATTTTCGATATATACATCCCTTATTATATATGCATTCAGCAAATATCAGCAAAGAGAGTCCTAACAGAGTTGGGGTTTCAAGCGTTCAAGCTAAATATCATACAGGTAGCGTTAAGAGGCAGATGGTTTATATACCTACTGTGTTAGCGGTGCTATATTTCACCTGGGTGTTCAGGAGAACTTGTGAAGGTCTATGACTCAATAGTTGGTACAATATGGAAACCTCAGAACGCGATAACGTAATGTCAGCTTTTTATGCCACGGTACAGAATGATTTTCCGTTAAGTTACCATCATGTCTGAAGTTTGTTGCCCGAGATGGTTAAGTGATAGGAGAAATGTTCATTTGAGCAGCCAAATTGCTGAGATCATCTTCCTAGTTAGGCCAAACAACTGTGACTGTCAATATTTCGGCAGACCACCTTACATGATATTGTGCGCATAATTTATTCGGAAATGATTTATTAAAAAATTGTGGATTATTTCGTTGGCATGTTGCCATCTAGTGCTCTTGACGAGTGTTATATGTGTCAGAGATAATAAAAATAGAAGACTCAAAATGTTCATATAATCACATACCATCAAACCCTGATATCGTTTAATGGTCTTTTTAAAAGGCCGTGGCCGGTTGGAAGTGGATCGCACAATGCTCAGATCATGACCCGGCACTCAAAACTCTAACAATGCTAACAATGCGGTGGTCAATCAAAACTACAATCATATTGATTATTGATTCATCTACTAGTTTTATTATTATTATTATCATTGTTGTAACAGCCACCAATGGTTGACTATTTCGTGGGTTGATTCTGAACTTCGAACATGTCTTCAGAACTTCAAAAAAAAGTATGGAAAAATATGCCCTCCATCGGTAAATATCCACTGGCACGCCTCTTGGTTATGTAAAGACCCGTAGTGTACGACCCGTTACTATTGCCAAAGCTCCATGGAAAGGCAATATGGGCGTTGTCGGGAATATTTATACAGTACTTGTTTGATCTGCATGCAAAGGTATGATGTCACGTTTTACAAGCCGACGACCCCAATCAAACGGGAATGGTCTATCGACTGTCAGAAGTCTACCGACAGGCAGCGACCGTGTGACCGCCAACCGCTTGTCATACAACAAGAGTACACGGCCCTTTTACCCGCAAGGTCATGTCTTGCCCCCCGCAGCGTGGCAGTGATTTACTGATTTAGCGGACCATCACCGGTTGCTGGGGGAAGACGGAGGTTATCCTCGCCTTGTCCACACGTCCGTATCATGGATCAACACGATGCTAGATACTTTTGTTTATTCGGTCGATTCGTTCAGTCCATGAATTCTTCTCTGCAGACAGTTATACCGGAAGTGACGTATCGGTCTTACGCAAGCCGGATATCCAATATTTAGTCTTCCAAATAGTCGGGGTGTGGCTAGCCCTTTTTTAACGTCTTGCAAAGATCGTAACCGAATGCTCGTGAACGATACATGAGTTCCAATTATACACGATAATTACACAAATGTACGTATGAAGAATAATTTTTCACATAAATGAATGTTTATTAACAAGTTGAGTTAGTTTACGAGTGAGATTTCGTCAAAGGCGATTTAATCCGGCCACACAAATTCTGAAATGTTCATGTTTATTTAGAACGAACTTTTTCTTTCTGAATTTTAGTATTTAAGTATATGTGTTATTTTGTCAATGATTATCTTTTGGAAATATCTACTTTGAAGGGCGAAATGTATTCAACGATATCACATTGACATTAAAAAAAAGATAACACTTATTGATTCCCGCAGTCTGGAGGGGGCACTTGGCCTTGTCCTGAGTAGGGGTGTGCCCGGGATCTCAAAAATCTGTACCAGTCATACAAGGTAAAAATGGCAAGAGCATACCCCATCCTACAATTATGAGGTCAACAAAACCCGTGGGGAGGCCGAAAAAACCTACCCCGACACATGTATACTACCTCTATATACTTAAGTGCCCCCTCCCCCGGGACCTGCAGCCACATGGCGAGTGAAAATGAAACTGCGTAATGTGACGTCATATCTCCAAAACTGGGGCTACCGTGAACGAAAGTTGTGATTCTAAAAGTTCATTTGACAATTGCTAAATAATCACGAGACAGTGGATAACCAAAATAGGCCGCCTAAGCGGATATTCATCTCATTTGTCGACATATATATTTACGTAAGTACACAACTTAATGGGAAGCCCCGGGCACGCGAAATAAAAAAAATTGCCACACGACCCACATATCCTCAATCACGACGGTATATATTTATATCATAGCGACCAGAGAGGACGTGTGTATAGAGACTCGAGTGCCTGTGATAATCCTTATCTGTTACTTTTTCACGCTCGGCTCGAGTCGGAGTCGAAAAACAATATCTCTTGATCAACAACATACAGACAGGTAACTTACCTAGCGCTGATCACTTCACCTGCGTCTGTCAGTATGCCGTATGATAATAGTCTGGCGTTTACAAGCGGTTTTTTCATGCTGCATAACGCTTGTTGTTGGTCGGTCTCCGGCAAGTATTGTAACGTATTGCACGACTTGTGCAGCATCGCAGGCACTCGAGTCGTCAAACACCCTTTCTCTCTGGCTTCTACGAAGTGGCACTTTACATCAGAAGCCAGAGAGGCTGGCAGTTTTTGACTCAAACGTTGTTCCGAGGCAGACTCTGTCTCGTCCAACTCCGTCATAACGATGTGAAAACAATTTTCTGACGGTCGGAGCTGAAAAGCTTTTTTTTAAGTTGTGTGAGTTCAGCTGTACATGAGCAAGGGATAGAACCGATCCTAGTGGTTCGTTCTGATACCATCAACTGCCCGTGTGGCGTAACCCCAACTAGTTACCAGTTGCTGGTACGAGGTACTGAATGATTCAAAGAGATCAAAGAAGGTTTTCATAAATTTTGTTGTAAACAGCTCGGAGGGAAATCACATAAAGCCCGTCCACCCGTCCAGCCGCCCACCCGTCCGCGCCTCCCAGGCCGGATACAAGCAATTAACCAAGCTATTATACACAGCTCATTTAAAAACAAACAGCGACGCAGCTGTTTGATAAGGCTTCTTATGACACATGGGGTTTAATCAAAGCCATAATTCGCCTCCTCACAAAACAAGGTCCCAGTCCATGTCGATGTTATACCTTCTCTAAAATGATACTCGATATGTTCGCGGTTTGTAAGAATAATGACAACTAGAAGGCTGGCGTACATTGTGCACGGTCGATTGGAGTATCATTCTGAAATGTCTGCCTCGTGGTATCGCTTTCCCACGATCTAATAAACTTTTGGTCTACACTGTTGGCCCGGGAATGAAGCTCGCAAATTGCAATAGGGTGAAATATCATATCGAGGCGAAGACTATGTTTTTATTCTGCGTATGCATGTGCTTGTGCCAGCGCAGGATGTATCATGAATTTGCAATTAAATTTCTTTTGAACAACGGTCTGACATTTTACATTACGCACAAACAGGCGAAAGCCAACAAGCTACGTTATGATAATCAGTTAGTCATAACGTGATGGATGGGGTTGGGGGGGTTGACACCCAGGTTGAGGGACTGGTCACTGACTCACAGATTACTAGATCACGGAGCGACTGGCTACTGACACACAGGTTCGACTAGATCACGGACTCCGACGCTGCTTTGAAGCAGCCACACTTCTTCCGCCGCCGGCTTACCAATGTGAACACAATTCCCTGAGACTCGTTGCTGAAAACTGCCCGTGTTGCTGGTACTAGACACTGCATGATTCAAACAGGTTAAAGAAGGTTTTTATAAATTTTGTGGTTAACAACTCGGAGGGAAATCTTATAATGGAACTTTTATGTGAGGTACCGACAATCGACACTAGAATAGTCAACCAAGGTATGTCAAGGTATAATTTTTTGTTTTCATGGCCTCACATTATCCCACAAGGCGACCAAACATACCGACATCCGCTTTCAATGGATGATCTTGGCGCGAGAGTGGCTCTTTTGTGTCGCCAGGTAGAGGATTGGTTTTACACAGAGGTATTTCGCTTCCTGAAAATAGCAAGCAATTGTCATAACGCTTCACAGGGCGCGCCTGCCAGATATGACGAAACAACCGTTATGATTATATTACTTTCCGCTTCCTAATAACGTCATAGCGTTCACCGTTATTCATCTCACCTAGCTCTAGCCGCGCACGACGGTAATATAAATATAATAATAAACGTCGTGCACGGCTAACATAGTTCGTGAGATCTATGGTAATTGGTAATGGTTTGTCGTCGTGAAAGGACAGTCAGAAGTGTTTCCACATTACAAACACAATTTATCGTGGTTTTCTTTGCTTCAGTATCTTTAGGTATTTATGCCATAGCAAGGCGACATACGAGATCATTGATACTCGACGCAAGCTAACAAGCAGATACTGACTGGTTCTTGCTTGGTAATGTATCCCATAACCACCTTGATCACCAAAGGACTGATAACTGACCTCTAGGATGGACAAAGTAGCTGAAAGGGTGACTATGTACCGTAAATGGTGACCAAGCTGGTCACATTACACAGGTTCTAATCAAAATAATTAAGTAGATTTGACCAGGAGGGGTACTTATAAATCACAATTCCACTTACAAGCAGAAAACTCTAATCGCACTGGGTCCCATGTAGGCTAAGAGGACTACCCCGAACTCGGACAATCACATGCGTATGCCCCATCAAAAATTATCCTACCAAACTCCTGATACATAACACAACCACAGAGTCTAGGACCTCCAGGTCGACTCCAAGTAGCGATTAAGAAGAGAAGACAATCTGATAAGAAATATGCAAATTAATATTTATTTGGTCATCCCAAGATGAAATGCAGAAAATAGCATTTTAGTGTTGGGCTTTCATTCTCGTCTGCACATACAACATGCAGATGGCATGCATTCTCATTTTTTACAAACAACTAAGATATCACAGCAAAAATCAAGATTAAATACCAGTACACATCCTTCATCATGAACCAAATAACTGAATAAATCACTTAGGGTAGATGACGGGATCAAAACCCATACAACCCCATCAACCACCCACTATCTTGTGACATGAAAGATTCCCCTGATATCAGGTTGACATACGTTAAGTTTCTAAGTAGAATTCTCGGATAATGAAATGTGAAGTAAGATACAACTAACTCGTGTGAAAGTTTCAACATCAAGAACATTTTAACAAAATGCAAGCAGAACAAATTACTGCTCTTAGTCTATAAATCCCAAGAAAAAAAATTCCATTCTAATAACTAGGTAGAATTTAGATGAGTGGTGGGGGAGGGGCCTCTGTGAATAATTTATATTGCATCACGTGATGTAATTTCTCCATCTCCAAAAAAATCCCTAAAGTGATACAACAACTGTAAAATTTCAAAGAAATTATCAGGTCACTGTTGCAAATACTTACAATATTTGACATCGTTGAATATCATTGCAAAACAAATGGGACACCCATGGTGCCTGACTAGATCACGACATGCATCATTACAAAAATATTGCTCCCATATTGATAGCTTTTGGTAGAGACCAATGATTGTCCTTCTTGCAATGGGATATTAGTAAGCTGGATATTGACTTAAGCTCCCTGCTTGTGTCCCTGATGGCTTGATAGTATCAATGGAGATTGAGCCTTGATGTAGTAACTTGTAATACAGTAGAGTCTCTCCCCTGTGTTAAAAGGCTGGACTATAGGCACATGGCAATTATGATGATGACAATGATGATGATGATAATGATGAAGATAAGGCATACATAAGAAATGAAGAAGCACTTTCACAGCATGTTAACCCTTGAATAGAATCTTCTTGTTTCCATGACATTTCAATGTTTGCTGCCTCCAAGGTGATGACAAATGATTCCAATAACCGTGTCTCTGCCGGACTCCATTAAAGTACAATCCTCTCGTTAAATGCAGTAGAATGTCACATAAATCCAGCATGATACAGTCAGACCTCGATCTGCAGCTCAGTCATCACTCAGCTTGAGCTTCAGAGGCAGGTCACGTGACAACGACGACTGGTTCAGGTGTTTCTCGAACTCCATCAGCTGGCCCATGAAGTTGAAGTTCGGGGCGATGATGGAACGCTTGCATTTGACAAACTGGAAGGCTGATGTCATAGGTAGTCCCGAGTATTTCATGATGTAAGCGATGGTGAGTGTGGAAGAGCGGGAAACTCCCGCCTGGCAGTGAATTAGCACCTTGCCCTTCCTCTCACGAGCATTCTCTGTGAGAACAAAGCAAACACACATGTCGTCAATTACCACAGCAAGCACCAACATCGCCCACATTCCCGGAATCTCAAAGAGATTGGTCCACAAGCGAAGGGTCTAATTAAAATAGTGCACTTATGACTTGACTGTATTCAATCATATCGGAGGTCAATACATCAGCTTCACGTCATCACTGCATCCCACGTGACTCACTGCCTACCCTCACCAACCACGCTTAGCCACCCTGTTGTCATGGCAACTCGTGTTACAAATAAAGAATCTTATTGTCACCATCACACCCCTGGCGGTGACTCACCACCGCGTCCCCCTTTGTCAATCTCTCACGTAACACCGCGCATCTTCCACTAAGAACCCCCGCGCACCACACATTCATTCCATGTTATAAAGTTGTGTAAAACTTACCGATGAAAGCAAAAGCCTCGTCGAAGTAGGGACGGAGATTCTGATGGGCGCTGTCGGACGCAGGCAGACGGCGATAGATAATGCTCTCACCCTCGAAGTGGAGCGGCAAGTGTGACGTCACGTTGAGCACGTGTGTAATTCCCAGTTCGCGCAGACGACATTTGTCCGAGGCGTCCCTCTCATTTCCTGTCATCAAGCAAAAATAATAATTCATTGGAGGAAATCTCACCGAAAACTTTTGATCACTCTAATCTGTCAGTAGGTAGGGTGTTGGACGGATAAAGAAACACAGAATGACTCATGGCAAGAGATGCCTTGTTTCCATGGTGATAACTAAGTAAAACTACACAAACGACCAGCGTCTTTGTTGCCAACAGCACCTGCCTCCCTCATACCTCGTTCAAACTCCCCACCAACACCCCACCACACGTCATCACTTCTTACTGCAAACGTGTACCGTTGTCCCAGGTTTCTAGTTCACTAGGATGAGTTAAAAGTCAACTTACCAACATATAAGTGCGGTAGAATCTGCGTGGCGATGGCCGTGTCGATGTCCGAGTCGACCACGGGAGTGGTGGGGCTGAAAAGCGGACTGTGCTCCGGACGATGTTCCGGTTTGGAGCACAGGTTAGCATGACTCCGCTGGAAGGCGCTGATGCCGCCTGCAAAAAAAACAAAAAAACACCATTAACAACAAACTCAGGTTGGCGTGTAGATTCGTATTATATACGTCCGTTTTTGTGGGATGCAAACAAAACCACGTCTATTTGCATTAGAACGACGCCATAAGACACCAGCTTACCAAATAAATCCAAGGACATCATCAACTTCATGGCATCAACAACCAAATGTGGGTCTACAACTCCTGCCAAGTTCGGATCCAAGTTTAATTAGTATAATCAAAACGCAGTTGAGTTCAGTGATATATTCCCGAGTAATTTGCCAGCTACTATCCAAGTTTACATTGTAAGTAATTCCAGTCGGGTGGTCTAAAGGTAGTTGGTGGAAGTCTGGTGTTTTATAACTCCTAATAGTCCAACTGTTTCCAACAAGTTTATTCCCCAACAGCTTTGCGTGTGACAGCTGGCGAACCGAATAGAGAACTGGTCTGGATCGAACTCGAGCCAAGGAAGTCTAGGCCCAGACGAGGGTGAGTCGGTGGCAATGTGACCGTATGATTAATCATAGCCTGGATACAGAGTACGCCGCCATGTTGGAATTTACCGAGTGAGTCATAGCGTTTGTTATGAAGCGGTTGTGTTGAGAGCGCGTGACGTAGCCGGAACAAAGGAGGGAGTAATGGTCTGTGTGATCGTTACCTGTAGGGGAAGATGGCAGGGAGGGGGCGAGGAGCACGATGAGGCTGTATTTGGGGACGAGGGCGCCTGATACGAGAGCCTCGAGAGGCCACCGTAGTTTGGAGACGGTCGTGCGCAAGCGGCAGTTCGTCACAGCGTGATAAACTAACCGCATGACACATACGCCATGTCTCATTAAGAGATATCACGGAATACGTTGTGACTGTCATTTCTCGGATCGTCATCGCGCATGCGTCTTATCGACCAGTCATATAAAACTTCATCAGTCACAGTGAACCGGTCACCGCACTAACCAGCTAACGTGGCAGCTGATTCACTCTGACACCCTCTGATATTCAAACATAATTCTAATCGCCAGGAGAATTGCCTTTAACGCTTTTTTAACTGCAAACTGACTGGACATGTTGATGTCCCTGCAGCTGTTTGTTTAATCCACACACAAAAATGTAAACACATTTTTATATACTCAGGGAGCCAACATTTAAGGGATAAGTGCGATTGTTGATTTGCTTGTTTTAAAATCAATAAAAGGTCACCATTTTCAGGAGATCAAGAAAATGATGGGGGTTTATTAAATTATATACTGTCTGAGCAGCAATGTCGAGTCGCCCAGTGGAGTGACTCATTCATTCCACCTGTCCCCAATGCAATCGCCGTATGGCGGGTTGCGCATGCGCTAACAGATATTCTGACAGCTCGACAATGAAGGCAAATAACTGGGGTCACTCTACTAAACGAGGGAAATTATAATGGAACGGTATGAAGTCCGCATGGGAATTGGGGTTCGTTCTTTTAGGTTATTTCATTGTAACAAAAAAAAACTCAGTAATATTGAAGTTCCATCTAGTAATTTTACCATATTCGCTTGTTTTAATATGCCAATGAGTTAATCCCCCCATAATCTGAACTCTTCATTGAGTACCACAAGAGAAAGCAAGCTAAAAAAATTCGAGGGTTCTGATTTGGATATCAATACAGAAGTAGAAGTAGTTGATAAGCTGTAGTGCATGATCAAAATAGACCGCCACTAGCGAAGGGTAATTCTAATTCTACTTACTGACGGGGACTATCCATTTATTCGACTAGATTCGGCTGGAATTGGTTTAGAGGGTATTTTAGACCAGGTAGGTTGCATTAATGTTAGACGACAGCTAGTGGACCATCTAGCTCAGTCAAACTTCACAACTTGCTGTAGCTTGCCATTTGCCTCATTATCAAACCCACCCACCTAAGCTTAGGGGTTGCGGAAAAACACTTAAAATTTAATTTCACAATATAAACCAAATCACAGTAACTAATTAATAATCAAATGAACTAGAACAAACCTTTAAGTATGGTAACTTTTCCAGTTTTCTGCAGTAACTTGTAGACAACTGCAAGAGGGTGTTGACCGTCATCTTGTCAACATCTTCCGTATTATCATCGTACAAAATAACCGTGTCCACGACTGCGTGCTTCTTCTGAAATTCATCTTTCGCCTCCTGACCAGGCGATATGAGATCAGCCAGTTTAACTTTGCCGCATTGGAGACGTTTCTTCGTCAACCTGTCACAACAGCTGGCATTCAGCGCGCCTGTAATGTGGTTCATGTTGTATGAAATGAATGACCGACAGTCTACCACCAGCAGATTCTCAACATCACTCGTTCTCATCGCCAACTCATCGCAAGCTAATGTTTCAAAGTTCTGTGAAGATGATGATGATTGCAATTTCGATGATGGTAAAGATGTACACTGTTTGGAAAATGACGAGAGATCACCAAGAATACCGTGAGATGTTGGGGGTTGAAACGGCGGGAATTTGGTATGGACACCGTGATGCTGAGACAAAAGTCCATTCGAGTCACCTTTTGATATCACAGGAGAAGTGTTTAAACCCTTGTCAGCGTTCTGGGACCCCATACATGGAGGTATGATTTCCACTCCATGCTGAACGAGTCGTGTCGTACTGGACGAACATTCTGTGGCAATTCCACGACGCCTTGGGCTCTTGGAACGGCTAAGGACAGGCGAGTGACTTGGACGAGCTACCAACCCCAAGTTGAACATCATGCAGTCTGCTTCCAATCCTAGGTTCGACTCAACGGCGACAGAACACATCGAAACACAAGATATTAACCAGTAGTGAAGATCAATGACCAATGCCGATATGACCAGCCACAAATACTGTTCGGTCCTTTCGAAGTTGGTCATGAAACACTGAATGATCCTTGCCGGTTGTACGGGAACAGCTGAGTTTTGTTAACAGAAGATGAACATTTCACATGCGACTTGAACACATTTGAGATCACTCCAATAGCACAATGTAGGTTTAAAGACAGTTTGTATAGTTTCTTGATAATAGTCAGTTATAATGCCGGGATAGCAAAGCGTCAGACGAACTGTGGTAAATTTCCATCCTTGTAGGATTCATATTATATACACACGGGCCTTGGATGGCTAGCCGTATGTGAATGACGCTAACCGCTGAAAATAGTAACTGTGACGTTGCACCAATGAGCTTCGAGAACGCCGCGGTCGATTCGATGTGGAGCGGGGGAACGGATCTTGACACTTTTTGCGTTGCGCTGCGTCTAAAGCGGGGAGGGTACTTTATAATAATACTTGCAGAGTGGACCCATCACATTCATCGTCTACTAAATTGTGTGGTATAAACTATATGGTTTAAGATACTTCTATAAGCTTCTTGTATTTATTTTACCAACCAATGAAATATTGTTTCTTTATGATAACTGGAATGATACAGAGAACAAATCTTCAATGTGTCGTTACCCCTCCACGCCTTAAACGTTTCTATTGGCTGACCTCCAAAATCAGAGTTTAAACTCCGCCGCGCAGCCGCTATGACCCTGTCATATCGGCTTCGCTGTTGAACCATTAGGGCCAAATGAAAACATGCCGTCGTCCACACAGTGATGGACAGAACGAGATACTGCGCCACTACTTCTTACTCCTCTATGAAAGTATTATTTCACCTTGTAGTCATTACAATCCACCGCGAATTCAACTTCTTGTCTATCTATTTAATATGGTGAAATGCGGTATGTAGACTACGGATTCTATTCTGTTGAAGGTAAAGAAAGGCGTTTACGGAAAACTTATTCACTCACGAGGATCAGTATCCGATCGGTACTTTTTCCGTGCTGACAGATTTTGAGGACATGCGCGATATTGTTTTGATTTGTGGGGGGGTTGCTGACTTACTCCAATCGGTTTCCTTATTGTTAGATAACATCAGGACCATTATTGTATTATTGTGCCATTTAGTTTGATGCGTACATTTGTTGACCTAGTTAAATGATCGCAAGAGAGAAACTAGGCAATCCAACATGAGTAGTTTTATATGTTTGTATGCAGTCTTAAGCAAAGTTGCTTTGACGTATGGACGAAAAATTGGCGCGGATTTCCTAGCCTTTGTATACCCCTCAACGCCAACAATATATAGACCCAAATCAGAGATTAAATCTTTAACTTTAATAATAAGATAGCTTGTGGTCTGAAACAGCTGATTTGTTCCATTACATGCAATGACGTAACGCCATTTGTTATGACCCTGGGTCAAAATCAGAAGATAACAAGTTGAAGCTCGTTTGTAAGTTTCAGTAGACATAGGCGCTGACTTACACTAAGCGGCTGCCCCCGTCCCCTTCTGTGATGGTAAGTAGGGATGTGCCTATTTTTAGGTGGAGCGAGGTTGGGGCATATATTGGTGCATGAATGAATCGGTACTTTTTACAAGTCAGGTATAGCAATGGGTTTTCGTCTATATGGCATGGTATATGATTTAATTTTTAACTTGTGAGAGCGGACAAGGTCATTTATGACACTCTCATGTACTACTGGTCATGTTTATCTTATTCAATACATCAATGGTTCCATTCTCAAAGATTTGGTATATTGATGGGTTACCTGTTGTCAATCCATAGAGCAGGGGAGGCTCATCCCTACCCTGGGATAACACATGTGCCTTGCGTCAAATACCCCGGATATTGAGTTGGAAATGCGATGGATTTGTTTTGATATGCGTTAAGTATGATGATACCATTTATGATAATGATAGTATACTTGATAAAAGGTATTAATCGTCTTTATTAATGAAAATACATCAAGAGCGGATGAACTATAGCGACATGTGCGGTTCTCTCGCACATTATATCAGGAGGGTTCCTGTGCTGAAGCTGCTGACTGGAGAAACCCCATTCCAAGCTACCCGCCCATGCCCCTCACCACCCTGGGCTTCGTGGGGGTATTTCTCTAATGGCCTGCTATGGTGAAATTATAGTAGTGAAACCTCAGTGGGTGTTTAATTTGGCAAAGTTGCAAAGAATTTGGGCAATTCTCCCAGAATCCTCTGCAGTCAGCCATCCGTTGAAACCCAAACAGTTGACATTTCCACCTGCACAGCATGTTTTACTTATTAGTTGGGTGATCAATTGGTTTCTGTGCCCTGCTCTGTCAGGTGTAACACTATGATAACGAATGAGGCACCACGGAGTCACCGTATGCTTACAATAGCACCGCTGAACTCCAGTGGCAAAAAGTAAATATTCGTATGAGCAATCTGGCTGTATTAAACATAGTTGTCAATTCAACTACGTCCTGAAATCGTCTTGGAACGTTTGACATATGCTCCGAGTAGCCTTATACCTAATGTCATCGCCGCTAGTCCAGTATAACACATAGAATTCGCTTCTCCGTCTGTCGGAGCTGGTTCAGGTCGGACGGGTCATCATGATGACCTCAGTCGGAGCTGGTTCAGGTCGGACGGGTCATCATCATGACCTCAGTCGGAGCTGGTTCAGGCCGGACGGGTCATCATCATGACCTCAGTCGGAGCTGGTTCAGGTCGGACGGGTCATCATCATGACCTCAGTCGGAGCTGAACCTGTTCAGGTTGGACGGGTCATCATCATTACCTCAGTCGGAGCTGGTTAAGGTCGGACGGGTCATCATCATGACCTCAGACGGAGCCGGTTCAGGTCGGACGGGTCATCATCATGACCTCAGTCGGAGCTGGTTCAGGTCGGACGGGTCATCATCATGACCTCAGATTTCGCCATATCTCAACCTTCTACGATACTCACGTGGTACTTTTTTATGCAAAGCATGACACAGCTGCTTGTATGGTCAAATACTTGCGTCATTTCGAAATAGTGTTCCGCCAAAACGATTTCTAACAATTGCCTGCGGCTTGATTTTGGGGGGGGGGGGTGCTTTAACTCACCCACAAGGTTCGTCATTAACGTATTCGAGCGACTCAAGGCAACACTGGAGACTTTGATCACCCCGCCTTAGTTTGGGTTTTGAACGACAATTCTTGCACCTTATAACCACACCTAACAGATGACACGCATTGTTTAAATTCGTCTGAGTTGTCACACCCATCAAGAAATGCAAAGTGTCCCACACACTCAATGCTTGATAGACATTGTGGAATGACATTGTGGAATGACATTGTGGAATGACATTGTGGAATGTGTTCTTATTTAACAATTGTAGTTTGACGATCAAAATTATTTATATTCGTCCGTTAAAAAGTGAATGTATGTTTTCTAATTTCAGTCTTATCTACACCAACTTACCCAGGTCATCTCTCAACTTATCACCCATGAACGATAACACACACTCATTTGCTCGTTTTATCATTTACTCACGCCAACATTTTCATTTACTCACGCCCCCATCTTCATTTACTCACGCACGTATCATCTTCACTCCTTCAACCACTCCCAACATACCCACTTATTCTTCCACTCACCCTTCACCTACCTCATTCGTTCTTCCACTCACCCTTCACCTACCTCATTCGTTCTTCCACTCACCTTTCACCTACCTCATTCGTTCTTCCACTCACTCTTCACCTACCTCATTCGTTCTTCCACTCACCCTTCACCTACCTCATTCGTTCTTCCACTCACCCTTCACCTACCTCATTCGTTCTTCCACTCACCCTTCACCTACCTCATTCGTTCTTCCACTCACCTTTCACCTACCTCATTCGTTCTTCCACTCACCCTTCACCTACCTTATTCGTTCTTCCACTCGATCTTTTCCCTAACCAATCTTCCCACTCCTTCATTCTCTCATCTCCACTCGATCTCTTCCCTAACCAATCTTTCCACTCCTTCATTCTCTCATCTGCTCATCCACGCACTGACTTCCCCAGCCACCTGGATCAAGGTGTAGTGAACCTCCCTACGTCACATGGTAAAACTTCTCAGAACAAACTCAACCACCGAGTAATGTAGTAGAGAGATGTCTTAACACGTGTATATAGATAACATACCTTCGATTTGACTCATGGTTTAGGCAAGGGTCGCACGCTCTAGTCAATAAATACCTTTACATTTTACTAACAACATATTTAATGCCCCTGGAATGGGGTTCTACTGAGGCACATCTTCACTGCGTTAGCGGCTTCACCTAATGATGGAAGCATACGATATAGAAGATTATTCATTTACTGTAATTTATTATAATTTGTCACTGTGTATATATCACTCGATTTCGGTTTTTCGGTGCATTTTGCTTCCGCTTCTGTCAAGTTTGTTAACTGACTCATATATGAACCTGTATCACAAAATACACACGAGTGGCGACCAGCCCGAGTAACTTAGCAGTCACAGTTCCAGCATATTCTGGTTTATCGCCCTAACTCCGCCCATTTTCAGCTTCATATATGTAGTAGTATATTTCATGTGTCATATTTGATTTATTAATCACGTCCCGTCGAAAACAAGCAACATGGTTGTACAACATCAGGGAATCGGTCGATGATATGCGTTTTTTCACAATAGAATTTTGACGATATTAAATTTACTTTTCACCACACCCGTAGCTCTTTCCGAAACACAGAAATGGAAATGAGCAGGGAAATCGAGCGAATTCTCAAGCAAGTCGCAATCTCCACTTAATCTGGGAATGTGTTCTTTGTCTATTCAACGTGATCGACAGACGGCGACGCAGGATGTTTGCAGGAAGTTTGACGTAAAGCTTTGGCAAGTAAGCTATGTGTTGAGTAACGACCCTCAGTGGGTCAGCCTTTTTTTGGAAACGTTCCATTTGGTCATGGATTGACCGACGCTTTTGAGATAATTCTATAGTCAGCTAAGCCCAGATAAGCTATAGCAAACTGACGGCTGCCAATTCTCACAATGCTAACGAACGATGTCAGCAGAGCAAACCTTCCTCTCCACGAACAAGCAAAATGGCGCAAGCACTTCATAGTTTATGCAATCTCTTCTCTGTACGCGTGCTAAGTCAAAGGTCAATGTGCGTGACCGCCGGTCGTAAGGACAGTTTACCGAAGTATGCAATATGTCAATGTGCCATATGCTTTGTTGAGGCCAAAGGCCAGTGTGTTGGTGGTCAACGACAGACGGTCAGAGTTAGATGACATAAGCTAATGTCACGCACACTCAGAGTCGCCTAACGACCAGCGTGGTTCGTCAGATAAGTGGTATGTTATCACGGGACCGCTTGCATCGAGCGGTCGGGGTCGGGGCTGACAAGGATTTGTAGATCCCAGTAGAAAACTACAAAGGATATTTTTTCGGACTAGGATATTGTTAGTCAGCATAAGAGTTTCATGAAGCGATAAGATACAGAGTGACGCACCCGTACCATGGCTGACACCCCGCTAAATACAGCCACATCCTTCCCTGTCAGAAGCGATTATATTTGACACCCGTGGACAATATCAATCTTTCGACGTATGACACGATCCCAATCCCCTGTCTAATGTTGATGACTTATGGGTCATATTAGATGTCTTAATATGTCTACATCAAGATGATGTGTCCAATCCGCACCCCCCCCCCCCCCCCACGTCACATATTGCGTAAATGTATATAGATTCACTGGGAAGTCACAAACTACTCAATCGTATGTTCTTATGGACCACTAACACAGGGAGAGAGAGAGATAGATGGGAGAGAGAGAAAGAGAGAGAAAGAAGGGGAGAGAGAAGGGGTGAGAGTGAAAGAGAGTCCGAGAGAGAGAGAAAGAAGGCGAGAGAGTGAAAGAGAAAGGGGGATTGAGAGAGTGGGGGGAGAGAGAGAGAGAGAGAGAGAGAGAGAGAGAGAGAGAGAGAGAGAGAGAGAGAGAGAGTGAGAGAGAGGGGTAGAGAGATGAGAGAAAGAGAGAGTTAGCTGTTCGCTTATCTGTTCCTAAGAACGTCCATAATATTGGCTTGTGAATGGGCCACATTGCTCGATCACCCAGATTCGATATATGGTCACTTATCATCCAGCATTATTTTCATTATCGATCAGAACACCGCCACTCTCAACCTCTGACCTTTCCTATTTACAAGTCAGGCGTATTGACGTCACTCAACCCTGACCTTGTATATCTCTCGCAAACTCCATTTTTGCAGCACAACCACTTACAAGTTAGCTGATTAAAGGTTCTCCGCGTCGCTGATGCTCCCTCTTCCACCGCCTAAGCCGCAGCAGCAGCAGCAGCTCGAGATGCCGTAACACAGGCGCTTAACAGCATCAACATCAACACCCACCGAAGCTGCAGACAGCCGCATATTTTTGGCCTGAGTCATATGTTTTCATCGTGCGTATATGATTCTAAACCTGCATCCCTTAAAGGAAATGTGCTTACCCATGAGGTCAACTTGGAAAGAGATTGGTTTAAGTGTGACTTGATCATGAAGTTGATGAATTATGCATGGAGTAGGTCAATATATCAACTTCATGGTAGGAGGTAGGAAGGGTAAATGTAATCGATACATTCGGTAAATTACAGTCGTTTTAGGGGGCAAATAGCGGCTTTGGTTACCTTCACAATTACTTTAAATAACCTGCTTCCGATACTAAGCTCCACAATACAACAGCCATAAGACTAGACCAACATCTGTACGATACAACAGTCATAAGACTAGACCTACATCTCTACAATACAACAGCCATAAGACTAGACCTACATCTCTACAATACAACAGCCATAAGACTAGACCTACATATCTTCAATACAACAGCCATAAGACTAGACCTGCATCTCTACAAAACAACAGCCATAAGACTCGACCTACATCTCTACAATACAACATCCATAAGACTAGACCTACATCTCTACAATACAACATCCATAAGACTAGACCTACATCTCTACAATACAACATCCATAAGACTAGACCTACATCTCTACAATACAACATCCATAAGACTAGACCTACATCTCTACAATACAATACAACATCCATAAGACTAGACCTACCTACATCTCTACAATACAATACAACATCCATAAGACTAGACCTACATCTGTACAATACAACAACATCCATAAGACTAGACCTATCTCTACAATACAACCTCTAGACCTACATCTGTACAATACAACCATAAGACTAGACCTACATCTCTACAATACAACATCCATAAGACTAGACCTACATCTCTACAATACAACAACCATAAGACTAGACCTACATCTGTACAATACAACAGCCATAAGACTAGTACTACATCTGTACAACACAACAAAAGACTAAATCGTCATATCTACGATGCAATAGTAATGAGACTTAACCAACAGTTCTACAATACAATGGCAATAAGACTAGACCTACATATCTACTGTACAGCATATATAAGACTCAACCTACACCCCTACAAAACAAGGGCAATAACACTAGACCTTCATATCCACAATCCAACAGAATTTAGTCTGAATTAAAGACCTAACCAACGTTTCACTAGGGCACAAAAGGGACGAAGAAGCATTTGGTAAGTCATGCAGTGGTTCATTCGGATGGCACATCTCACGTTAATCGCCCAAGACAAGCACGCAGCATCAGTATCCTTTGCCTACGTGCTCCTGTCCCTTACATCCGGTTCAGTATTCCCAAATCATCGCGTGCTGTAATCTACGCTGCTGTAAACCGGACCAAAATTCTCCAGGCCCGACTCTGTTTACAAACAGCGATCTCCTGTGACCTTCACCCGTCCTGTCTCCGTCTCCGACAAACGAAACCAATCAACACGAAATGAAATCACCATTGATCCGGGACAGTCTCGTGGCGGATGATGCGTCATGGGTGTCTGGTTGTCCACGTGGTTATCTGACGTCACGTACCCCTCAGGCTCATTTCCTGGTCGTAATGTCGCCATCTAGTCGTACCACTCATGTCAACCTCACTTATGAGCAATACTATATTTGTGGAATATATTCATTTGAGATGTCAACCCTAATTGTGACTTACATTGATAGATCAAACGAGTATCTGTCTAATTGCTTTACATGGCAGGACAGCACTCGTCGGTTACTTTACATGGCAGGACAGCACTCGTCGGTTACTTTACATGGCAGGACAGCACTCGTCGGTTACTTTACATGGCAGGACAGCACTCGTCGGTTACTTTACGTCGGGACAGCACTTTTCGGTTTACTTAACATGGCAGGAAAGCACTCGCGGTAACTTTTCATGTACAGGAATCACAGCAATATTAATTAATTATATTTCATGGACCAGATTACAATTTATAAAAGTGGTTGGCTTCTGTTAGCTCAGGCTGCAAGTCCCCAAAGAGCACCACATATACTCCGCAACGGTGCGCATAGTCGGTGCTTATGGAAATACTTTAGGAACACTCGATGTCAACAGAAAGGCTCCTACGCATGCTCTAAGACTGAGGAAACACCAAAACGAAACCGAAAGCGCTGAATCCTGCGGATATTGCTACTGTCGGGCAGCATGACGTCATTGGCTTCTTGCCATAATCGGTTATCACTTACTTGGTGTCAACCAGATGTCGATTCTTCCTAGACACAAAGTAATGCTTTCCGTATGCAAAGTGATGAGTTGACAGGTCTTCAGATGCGTTCACGGTTGATGGGGTAGAGGGGAGGGGGGGGGGGGGGGGGGGGGTGTTGGTATAAAGGTTACGATGGAGGCAGAATATGAAGTGGGAATTCTGACACGAAAATAAGTAACAATCTTGACAAATTCTGCACATTTTATTAACTATCGTTTGAATGATTATTCAACGAGCCATTGATATACTTCGTAACATTAAAAACCGTATATTTGAACGCGGAACGCAATCGTGCATCATAATCACCAGAGGACCCAACTGCCGTGCAGGGCGATACCCAGCGTGCTAAACTCCTTGTTCGAAGTCGGCACCTTAAGAACACAACAGTCGACGTTACTGAAATTACCGGGCCCCAGTGTGAAAACCTCTGTCCACTGCCTTCTGCGCGTATTGTAGCATTCTATAACGACCTCTGACCTATCTTTTGCGTAGCTGTGACCTCCGATGATGTATATATTGTGCCCTATACATACAAATCATCAGCAAACAAATTCAGTTATTTTTCAGAAAATCAACACATCGGTCTCGTAAACATACCACACATCACAGTGACATCAGCTTATCTTTCTATAGTAAATTCGCAGATATCCGCCAGTTTATTGACGTCACAAATCCAAACTGTGGCCATGGTAAAAGACGGCATTACCGAGGACAAACGAGCCGGCCATACATCGCGGCAGCTTCATAGCACCGTGTTCGGTGTTCCATGAACCCGTTATCGTGGCGTCGATGCTCCCGTTGCTACCGTCAAATGACGTCACACTAGCGTCTTCTACGTCAATGGTCTTCCTCTCCAGCCGTGTTGTCTTTATACCTGTTCATAAATCAGTAGTTATAAGCGCGATACACCGGCAGCGTTAAAGGACCCGCCCGTCTAGCTTGCAGTAACCTGGAATCGAACATGCGCTGACGACGGCGCTATACGCAAGTGTGTAACGCTGACATGCCATTTATTATTCATTACCTGCCCCACCATCACCCCACCCCCTTCGGCGCCCTCATGTTATGCAAATATTCGAGTTTTAGCTCTAACAATGGTTGGTGAATTGTCGCGGTATTGACAGACAACAGGCATTTACGATACAATATGAGCAATCGGCGTGATAAGCAGAGCGCGCCATTGCGTGCGAACCAACGAACGGGAAAGCGACAGCGTCTACACAGAAGCAGGCTGGGCCTCACTCACCTCCAAGGCAGTAGAGCGTTTCCTTGATATGCGTCATACAGTGGCGGTATCTGGGCTCCGGTAAAACGGAGTCTTCACATGATATACACCAGTAGTCACTAAGAGGCTCGTACAACCTGTATTCAACACACACCACACACCAGTTGTCACTTAGCCACTCATACAACCTGTATTCAACACACACACACCACCAGTTGTCACCTAGCCACTCATACAACCTGCATTCAACAAACACCACACACCAGTTGTCACTAGCCACTCATACAACCTGTATTCAAACACACACCACACCAGTTGTCACTTAGCCACTCATACAACCTGTATTCAACACACACCACACACCAGTTGTCACCTAGCCACTCATACAACCTGTACTCAACACACACCACACACCAGTTGTCACCTAGCCACTCATACAACCTGTACTCAACACACACCACACACCAGTTGTTACCTAGCCACTCATACAACCTGTACTCAACACAAACCACGCACCAGTTGTCACCTAGCCACTCATACAACCTGTATTCAACACACACCACACACCAGTTGTCACCTAGCCACTCATACAACCTGTACTCAACACACACCACACACCAGTTGTTACCTAGCCACTCATACAACCTGTATTCAACACACACCACACACCAGTTGTTACCTAGCCACTCATACAACCTGTACTCAACACATACCACACACCAGTTGTAACCTAGCCACTCATACAACCTTTATTAAACACACCACACACCAGTGGTCACTTAGCCACTCATACAACCTGTACTCAACACAAACCACGCACCAGTTGTCACCTAGCCTCTCAATCAACCTGTATTCAACACATACCATAGACCAGTTGTCAGCCGCGGTTTGTTAGACACTGCTGTCAAGTAGCTGAATTATTCAAATGTTAGCCTCCTTAGCCCCACTAAAAACATGATGACGATTACATCAGCACATTGAGAAAATGACGAGAAGCCGACCAGAATGTGTTGGTAGCTTTCTTCTTGGCCGCGTCACCACTGACGCCCCCCGAGATGACCAGCTTGCTGTTGACGACGCACGCCGCGTGGTCAGCCAGTGCTTTCGGCATACACCTCATCTCTGTCCAAACGTCCGTCATTGGGTCGTAACACTCGACCATATCCGAGACCGACCCCCCGCGAGTCTCTCCACCTAAACACACGACAAGAGATCTTATCATATGCGGTTTTGCTTTACTAAAGAATATACTAACATTGCGCCAGGAGTAAAAAGCCATGGCAGAAGTTAGTTCCTACATAACTAGAGTGGTTGGCCGAACCCCCTTCTTCTCTTCCCCTTCCATTCTCATCCTTTCACGTTCTTTTCCCGTCTCAACCCTTCTTTAATTCCTCTCTCAGTCACCTTCCCTTCTCTCATTCCTCCTCATCCCCTCTTCTTCTCATCCCATTCTTTAATTCCCCTTTCTTCTTATCCTAATCCCGTCCTATTCTCATCGTTTTCTTCCGTTCCTCTCTCAGCCTATCCCAACCTCTTCTCATACTTTTCCTCCACTCCTCTCCTCGTCCCCTTCAATCCTCCCATCCTCTCCCCCTTATACACTGCCTTCCTCCCCTCCAACCATCATCCCTTTGTCCCCTCATCCTCTCCTCTCCTCATCCCTCCTCTCCTTATCTCATCCTCTCCTCATCCCATCCTCCCCTCATCCCATCCTCTCCTCCCCTCCTCCCAATATCCCATCCCCCCTCCTCCAATCATCCCCTCCCCCCCCATATTTCCCATCACTCCCCATCCCTACGGAAATTGCATTTCTCGACACAAGTCTGGCCATCATTAGTGAATCTTAAATGCCAAACACAAGTGCTTGGTGTGGTTCTGCCACCCTAGTGTACCTGCTTGTCACAAGACCTATCCTTCTATTTGCTCAATCAATCAGGCTATATTTGGTATCGTGTTCTCATCAGTAATCACCTCGTCACAGTAAGCATTAGGTGTGGTCGTAGCTGGCCTCGCATTTGAAAAAAAATACCCCCCGTGTCAACTTTTTTCTAACTGATTGCTTGGCCATTCCCGTATACTTGAGTGAATTAAGGGTTATCAGCTTGAGTCTTTAATCTCCATATCAATTCTGAATATTTGCGAGATTTCAATAATTACAATTGAAACACATGCTTCTTTTGGCACAACATAAGGCTATCTTGTCTTGGGATATCTCTATATCTTTTGGAGTCATCCAAAAATTACGTAACGCATCTTTGTGGCCGTTTGTTAACCCCATCCCCTTCACTTATTATTCCCTCCCTTCCACCTCATCAACTCACCTTATCCCCTCCTCCCACAATACTGGCCCATACAATTCCCAAAATGATATATTTCTTAATCTTAATAATCATAAATGCTTCGAAGCAGAACATGATATCATCAGCGTCGCAATAACCACTTCTACAGGTTTTATCGTCATCAAGCCAGCTCACCGCAGACATACAAATAGCCTTCCAACGCTGTTGCGGTGAACCTCGTTCTGGCTCGCAGCAATGGCGCCTTTCTTTGCCAACTGTTGTTTTTGGGATCAAAGCGATGGCAGTGATTTAGGTAAGATCCTCCCGACAAATGTCGTCCTCCCAACACGTACAAGTAATTATTCAACACAACCGTTTTGTATCCGGACACATCCTTGAGTTTCGTCATGATGACGTTGTTGAGTTTTGGCAGTAACCTGGGGCGTTTAGAGGATTTGTCGACGAGGAGGTAGTGGACTTTAGTTCCTCCTGAGATTTTATCAAATATGAGGATGTAGTAGTTGTATGTTCCGGGTTGCCAAGTGGAAGCCGACTGGTTCTTTGAGATGTCCATGAGAGATGTAGATCCCATATGAAATGTATAACTCCGTGACATGACGTCACAAGATAAATGCTCTTCTCCGACGAAATTAGAACTCAAATTTAACTTTATGTCATAGTTTCTACTGTTTATGACAAACAAATTCTGAATGGCCAAGTGGGCATTGGCGACTGAGGCCCACCATGTCAAAACTGGACATGCTCCTTGTCCACGCCCACAACCTCAAGGCGATTATTAATCGAACGCAGCACACAATTGGCGTAAGACGATTAGGGTTATTCGATTCAATAGGTAGGTTTCAGCTTGTAGGTAAGTCAATCAAGTATGATGAAACTAGGGGGATATTGGGCGTGAGGAGATGGAAGCCATGTGATTAGTTAGCTAGCTTTAAGGGTGAGAAAGCGATTATAAAGCTGCTGTATAATTCTTAATAACGTAAATCCAATGTGAAGTCAGTTGAAGAGGGCGATATTTTGTTGGCGAATAGCAGTCACGTGTGTGTATTGGTATAGATATATATATATATATATATATAGATATATATATATAGATATATATATATATATATATATATATATATATATATATATATATATATATATATATATATATATATGTGTGTGTGTGTGTGTGTGTGTGTGTATATATGTGTATATATATATATTTCTATATATATGTGCATATATATATGTATATATGTATATATATACATATATATAGATATATATATATATATATATATATCATATATATATATATATCTATATCTATATATAGATATATATATATATCTCTATCTATATATATATATCTATATATCTATATATCTATATATATATATATCTATATATATGTATTGTATATATATAAATTTATGCTCATCACATCACATGATGACAACGTCCGGGACTTCTCCACTAGGCCGGACGTTGTCATCTTTGACTCACTCACCCGTAACCAACCTTGCACCCTAACCCCACACGACCCCGGCCCTGCTGCTGCCACGGGACGCCTGAATCACCTGCTGTGAACCTGACCCCGTCAAATCTCGCCAAACGCGGCCTCTCGCTCTTACGCTGGTAACGCAATCCGCCTGGTATTGCACAACGTAGATGACGTATCAGGCTCTTGACGCGTTGACGATCTGTGTTGGGAAACAAGTCGTGTCGGCTTACGTGGTGTTAGGCAGGTTAACTGTAGCCATAGTCGGACTGATTCCAGTGGTTAGTCAGCCAGATGATGACGACGCTTAATAATCATTCGCGATGCGTTGTATCACATGTGGGCCAAAGAACATACATTATTAGTTTACATAGGTCACCCGGTACACACACGAATGCACCCAGAAGCGAATAACGCCATGGTGTTTGTAAACAACTTAACCCATAGCGAAGTTTACTATCAGTATAATTCTGCGAAACAGGCAATCATGTCAATTGCTTGGAATATATATATGACGCCATGTATGACACCGAGTGTGACGGTCGACCAACGACACGGTTGGCCGCCCATCAGCGCGGCGCTTACGTTCGAGCTATATGACTTAGATTCAGTTGGTGTTATTTACAAACACGAGGTGGCAGTCAATCTGTGCCACACTCACCAATCCTAAACATAGGCAGCTCACGAATAAAGGCGGCATCGTCAGATACGCAGGCCAAATGGAGGAAGAATATGAATATTGTTGGGTTGGAAAGTGACGTCAAAAGCCGGATCTTTAGGGTTCGATCTTAATTCCAAGGCATACTGATTGACAAGCTGCTCCCTTCCAATGTTAAGCGGAGCTTCACAAGCTTCCAAATGCAGGCTTGGTATAGGCGAGGATATAAATGCACCGGTGTAAACAATTCAAGTTACCCCCTCATTCAAGTTACCCCTCGGTAACTTGAAATCGATTTCAGATTACCCCCCACAATTCAGATTACCCCCATCCCTAAAACCATCTCGTAACTATATGGAATTGATAAAAAATTCACGCGGACTTGTATACATTAACATTGATATAAATATGTACATTTGAATGTATATGCATGTCGCAGACAAGGGAGATGTATGCCGCAGAATGACGGTGATATAGACTGTGACCTCCTCCAGTTTTGATTGTTTAAACTTTAATATATTGACCTTAATTTGGACATCATAACTCGAAGTGTTGACAAATATGAAATATATAACACAAAAATAACCAAATCTGTACAACTTTTACAAAATTCGACCTTTTTTTAACCAAATTGTTACAATGTATGTCTTACTGGGTTGCATTTTACTGGGACGCGTCTTACTGGGATGCATTTTACTAGACCTAAACCACGGACGTGACGTTCAGTTACCAGTGCAGGCCTTGGGAGTGAACGCTATCTCGCAAATTGTATTGTTTTAACATTTTCTGAATTTTATCATTCGTCCATATTATTTGTTTGATTAAATGTAGTTTTTATGACATTATATTAAGTATGTGAATTGATTAATGGCAACATGTAAGTAAATGTGAATCATTAAAGTAACACATGGGGGTAATCTGAAGTTGATTTCATCCTACCCCCCGGTAATCTCGAATTGACGGGGGTAATATGAAATCGTCATTCAAGTTACCTCCGGGGGTATTCTCAAATCGCATTCAGATTACCGGGGGGTAATGTGAATGGAGGGTTATTTGAAATCGGTACACCGGCACAAAGCCTCGGAGCCTGGTTTTTTTCAAATAGGATGGACGGACAGATCTATACACAGAAGAGCCGTAATCCTATTTCGACGGCACAAGGGACGGTTAAAGTCGCAAGATGACTTCCGGTCAGCTCCCCAATCAGTATTTGACACCATCTTTAAAAGGCTTAGGGCTAAAACTTGAAATTGAGTTTCTTGTCAAAACTCATTCCAAAAAACTTGGTAAGGGCTGGATCAGGATGTGAATTTCTTTTATTTCAGAAATTTTAAATACAGTTGCATGTTTTGGATTTTAAGAAAATCAACAAAATCATCCACTTCCACAGATGACACTGACAACACTTGTAATTTTAACATTAAACAGGATGACATATCAAATGCTTCCCTGTGGGACCCCTTTCTCCTGATGATAATTATCACAGAGAGTGGTACCAGCATGGACTTTAAAAGTACGGTTGTTGAACAATTTTTGAATTAAAACAGGCATGCGACCATTAAGACCCATGCCATATAAATCAAATAAAATTCAATGTGTCCATGTGGTGTCACAGGCCTTCTCCAAATCGAAGAAGACCGACACCACATGTTCCCCCTCACAAAGCCATCTCTAATGAAGCTATCCAGACGGACCAGAGGGAGCATCGTACTCTGGGCCTGGTGGAAACCGCTCTGCTATCTGGAAATTATTTGCTATCTCTCAAGAAACCAGACCTGACGGGCACTGATCATTCGCTCTATAGTTTTACAGATGTAGCTCGTTAAGGCAATAGGGCGATAGTTCTTAGGATAGGTGTTATCCTAGCCTGGGGATCGGGACAACAATAGCCTCTCTTCAACCATCTGGGAATGTTACAGATTCCATTAGAATATATATATATATATATATATATAATGTATATATATAATATATATATATAATATATATATATATATATATATATGCATATATATATATATATGTATATATATATGTATATACATATATATATATATATATATATATATATATATATATATATATATATATATATATATATATATATAGAAAGTTATAGAAGTTATTCGTCTGAAATGTCTTTCATAAGCTTATATGGTACGTCTTCATCGTGCCTACTAGTTCTATCATCGACGTTGTATTGAATCTTGTAACTCTCGTAGTGTATTCATACATGGAACCTTTTGAGTATGGTTGAATGCGCAGGACACCAGATGCTGTTGAATATATTATGTGCAAAAACCTAACCACACGACTACACAATCAAATTCAATCCGCATGCAGGGTGTATACCACTTTGATGATACCAAGCATGTTAAGGTGTCTCTGCTATTGCTTGCCATTCATATCCATACAAACCACAATCACGAAGTAATTGATAAACCTCAGCGGACATCCGGGGCCCGAGGCGCACTTGGTTCAGCGAGGAAGCTAGTTTGAAATATACCATTTGGCTGTGACTTCTTTAACTTGAACATCCCCCGGTTATATTCCAGTAAGTCGATCAGCAGTTTCCCGGATGCCCACACCCACAATGAGTAAATCCACTCAATATGTTGTGCTTTGTTCCAGGAACTCTAGATGCCCCACGCAATCGTCATATGCAGGGGTGTTGCCAGCGATACGCACTTACGCACGCGCGTAACATCAATTTGAAAAGTGAAAAAATAAATATGACCAAAGTTAGCATCATAGTCAAAATCTAAGGGGGGTTAGACTTTACTGTCTGCAACTGTACATTTCTCCCCCGTCTGTGCGTACCATTCCTTCCAGCTTGGCTACGCACCTGACATGTGAATGGAAAGGAACGGGTCCCGGAAACCGGACCACTGGTGTCATTGATTTCCCATTAATTTACTCAAAATTGTACGGAAGTCCAAAAGGCCTCTAGCACTAGAATTTATTTCCCATCACAGCATTTGCTTTACCTGCCATTGAGGTTATACGTTTACCCGTAGCCGTCCGATAGCTACCGCATTTTCTGCCCGCAAGGATAAAACCAAGAAGAAGATGCGAAGAGATTTTGATGTACCTCGCCACGTTAAAAGGTCTTTTCAGTTACGTTGAAGTGGGGGTGGGGTGGGGGGATATGTTGACGTCGTCTTTATCTTGGATGGGAAGGATTGGGTAATCTACATAACAGCCTCGTACAGATTGTATGAAATGGGGAAGGAAGCAATGATCTGGAGAGCCGAGAAGAGATCAGGATAGAGGGCGATACTAAGATTGTAAGATGGAAGAAAGTTTACAAAATGATTACTATATCAGATGAGAGCAGTCACACTGCCCTCATATGAACCGGAGAACGTGCGCCTTATCAGGCGTGTGTCACTCTGGGCCATGCATGAGTCCGGATAGACTACCAACCAAGGTCGTGATGTCCTACATGGCGGGGTAAACAGTACTCTTCAGGGCCCGGCTGCGCGATCTAGCCATGGCATGCGACAATGATTAGCCCGATATTAGAATTGGTGAATGAATGTGTGTATGTGTTAATGAGTGAGTGAGTGAATCAGTCAGTGAGTCAGCCAGATTGACATATCATTCAGCCCTGTACCTACATGAGTCAGTTGTGAATAAACTCGTGCTATCCTTATTGTACCTCTGTTTACTATCCAACAAAATTATTGCTGCGGAAATATTAATACTGATGAACAATGTATGTATTGTTGTAATTTTAGTGGCATTGATGTGTTTGTCCTGGACGCAAACAAGTTTTGTTGGAAGGGTTACAACACTGTTGAATAGATAGTTACTGTCTTGTATACTATAGGAACCCCACGCTGCCAACATTCCCAATGTAATGACCTCAAATAAGTAGACACCTCGTCAGCATAGATAGGTAGAAATGTCGGCTACATGGACACGCGATGAGTTATCGGTGAGTGTGAATTATGAGTAAGTCCCTGGTTGCCTGTGAGCCCCGGGCTGTGATGTCGTACGCATGTGTTCCTGGCAGGCAGACTGCGACACATGTCCGAACATGCTTCCGTACATGGCCGCGCGCCTCACCACTGACCACCGGCAACTCACGCCCCCAACGGGCTGACTGAGGGCGGGGTGGACACGGTCACCCATGATTCTTATAAGCATAAAAAAATTCACCCAAATATAACCTTGCTTCAGGATCCTGGCCACTCAACCCGAGGCGGATAATAGGGTCATTTATCCATGGAGTATTATATATTCAGTCGCTCGGTTACGTCCGAGGTGTGAATAAGTTTTCCTTGTAAGCCTATTCGCGGTGGTGGTGTTTTCACACGGGGTTTATTTACAACGATTCTAGGTAACGGTTCAAATAAGTTCCCCAGTCATGTTCAATAACCGTACACTATATCAGCGATAACTGCTTACCAAGAAAAGCGATATGACACACAGTTTGGAAATTATTGAAAACCAGTAGTACAATGTGTTAGAGAGTGCATGCGGGCGTTTTGTACACACAATGTGTATGTGTGTGAGTGAGCATCAGGGAGAGGATAGGGCTGTGGTTGGAGGTGGGGTGGAGTGGGGGGGGGGGGGGTAGGGAGTGAGGGGGTGGTGAGAGTGGGGGTGTGGGGGTGTGAAAATAAGTTGACTACAAGAGAAGTGAAATGCAGGAGAGGCAATGGCTCGCTAAATGTGGATTTTATTGAGGTGATTACATTTATGATTTCGTAGAAATCCTATCTTTTATTTACCATTGTTTGCTATCGCCGCAGCTGAGCACCTATCGCGATGAATAAATCTTCATGACCAGTCGACGATATTATATCATATGTGCAAAACCCGTCCTGTGAATTACTTTCCTTGTAATTCATTATTTGTCGGAACAGTGAGTTAGGAAGCACGCATGGAATTAGCCCCTTGATCACATCAGCATCGTAGTGTCCAGGTAAACTGATCACATCAGCATCGTAGTATCCAGGTAAACTGATCACATCAGCATCGTAGTGTCCAGTGTCCAGGTAAACGGAGCCAGCGAGGAAACGAGCGGACCATGTGCGAAAAAGCGAATCGAAAGAAGTAAAGAAACGATTTAAACTGATGCAGACGTCGTTGATAACATTTTTGGATAATATTTTATCAAAAGGGCTCCCTTAACAAGGTAATTATCTAAATTGAAAAAGTTATCGTGATGAAATAACGACTTAATCAATGTTTTGTGAATGACGAGATTCTATTACAAACAGTTCTAACCAAGTGCAAGTTGATGGAAGTTCGACAGACGCCCGTATGGTGTTAATAAACGCCCACCTACTTTGTCATTTATTGGACACCTCTTGTCATAAACGGGATCTTGTTTTCCTCCATTTAACGGCCAGCATACTCGTGTCAGTGGGTACATATTTGATGTGATACTTAAATCCTGTCCGAAACAAATCGATGTGAAATCCGAAACGAAGGACTACTTTGACATATCATCGTGTCCTTAAACCAATAGAATGACAATGGAAATGCAAGAAAGGGTCAAGGTCACAAAACAATCACTGTCTAAATGATTAACAGTGTGTGAAAAAATGAGCGAGCGAATGAGTGAGTGAGCGGGTGGGTGGGTGAGTAAGGAAATTGGTGTGTGAATCAGCGTGTGAAAGTAAGTGAGTGCTTGGGAGAGTAAGTGAGTGAGTGAGTGAGTGAGCCAACCCGATGTCAATCGGATCGTATGTTATCAAATTCACCTAAAATCGTCTCCAGCTTCCCCTCACCACCAACCACCTCCACATGGCCCACATACTACATCAACCACCCGAGTCTAGTTCCCCCTCACCACCAACCACCTCCACGCGGCCCACATACAACATCAACCACCCGAGTCTAGTTCCTCCTCACCACCACCCACCTCCACACGATCCACATACTACATCAACCACCCGAGTCTAGTTCCCCCTCACCACCACCCACCTCCACGCGGCCACATACCACATACAAACACCCACCTCCACACGGCCCACATACTAATCAACCACCCGAGTCTAGTTTCCTCCTCACCACCACCCACCTCCACACGGCCCACATACTACATCAACCACCCGAGTTTAGTTCCTCCCCACCACCACCCACCTCCACACGGCCCACATACTACATCAACCACCCGAGTCTAGTTCCCCTCACCACCACCCACCTCCACGCGGCCCACATACTATAACATCAACCCCGAGTCTAGTTCCTCTCACCACCACCCACCTCCACACGACCCACATACCTACACTACATCAACCACCCGAGTCTAGTTCCCCCTCACCACCACCCACCTCACGCGGCCCACATACTACATCAACCACCCGAGTCTAGTTCCTCCTCACCACCACCCACCTCCACACGGCCCACATACTACATCAACCACCCGAGTCTAGTTCCTCCTCACCACCACCCACCTCCACACGGCCCACATACTACATCAACCACCCGAGTCTAGTTCCCCCTCACCACCACCCACCTCCACGCGGCCCACATACTACATCAACCACCCGAGTCTAGTTCCTCCTCACCACCACCCACCTCCACACGACCCACATACTACATCAACCACCCGAGTCTAGTTCCCCCCCACCACCACCCACCTCCACGCGGCCCACATACTACATCAACCACCCGAGTCTAGTTCCTCCTCACCACCACCACCCACTCCACACGACCCACATACTACATCAACCACCCGAGTCTAGTTCCTCCTCACCACCACCCACCTCCACACGACCCACATACTACATCAACCACCCGAGTCTAGTTCCCCCTCACCACCACCCACCTCCACACGGCCCACATACTACATCAACCACCCGAGTCTAGTTCCTCCTCACCACCACCCACCTCCACACGACCCACATACTACATCAACCACCCGAGTCTATTTCCCCTTCACAACCAACCAACTCCACGCCGCCCACATACTACATCAACCACCCGAGTCTAGTTCCTCCTAGTTCCTCCTCCTCGCCACCACCCACCTCCACACGACCCACATACTACATCAACCACCCGAGTCTAGTTCCTCCTCGCCACCACCCACCTCCACACGACCCACATACTACATCAACCACCCGAGTCTAGTTCCTCCTCGCCACCACCCACCTCCACACGACCCACATACTACATCAACCACCCGAGTCTAGTTCCTCCTCACCACCACCCACCTCACACGACCCACATACTACATCAACCACCCGAGTCTAGTTCCCCCGACCACCACCCACCTCCACACGACCCACATACTACATCAACCACCCGAGTCTAGTTCCTCCTCGCCACCACCCACCTCCACACGACCCACATACTACATCAACCACCCGAGTCTAGTTCCTCCTCACCACCACCCACCTCCACGCGGCCCACATACAAAATCAACAACCCGAGTCTAGTTCCTCCTCACCACCACCCACCTCCACGTGGCCCACATACTACATCAACCACCCGAGTCTAGTTCCTCCTCACCACCACCCACCTCCACACGACCCACATACTACATCAACCACCCGAGTCTAGTTCCCCTTCACCACCACCCACCTCCACACGGCCCACATACTACATCAACCACCCGAGTCTAGTTCCTCCTCGCCACCACCCACCTCCACACGACCCACATACACACGACCACATACTACATCAACCACCCGAGTCTAGTTCCTCCTCACCACCACCCACCTCCACACGGCCCACATACTACATCAACCACCCGAGTCTAGTTCCCCTCACCACCACCACCCACCTCCACACGACCCACATACTACATCAACCACCCGAGTCTAGTTCCTCCTCACCACCACCCACCTCCACACGACCCACATACTACATCAACCACCCGAGTCTAGTTCCTCCTCACCACCACCCACCTCCACACGACCCACATACTACATCAACCACCCGAGTCTAGTTCCTCCTCACCACCACCCACCTCCACACGACCCACATACTACATCAACCACCCGAGTCTAGTTCCTCCTCACCCACCACCCACCTCCACACGGACCCACATACTACATCAACCACCCGAGTCTAGTTCCCCTCCTCACCACCACCCACCCACCACCCACATACTACATCAACACCCGAGTCTAGTTCCCCTCACCACCACCCACCTCCACACGACCCACATACTACATCAACCACCCGAGTCTAGTTCCTCCTCACCACCACCCACCTCCACACGACCCACATACTACATCAACCACCCGAGTCTAGTTCCTCCTCACCACCACACCCACCTCCACACGACCCACATACTACATCAACCACCCGAGTCTAGTTCCCCTCACCACCACCACCCACCTCCACACGGCCCACATACTACATCAACCACCCGAGTCTAGTTTCCTCACCCCACCCCACCCACCTCCACCACCCACATACTCCATCAACCACCCGAGTCTAGTTACCTCTAGTTCCTCCTCACCACCACCCCAGTCCAGTTCCCCACCACCAACCACCCCATACTACATCAACCACCCGAGTCTAGTTCCTCCCTCCACCACCACGGCCCCACCCATACTACATCAACCACCCGAGTCTAGTTTCCTCCTCACCACCACCCACCTCCACACGGCCCACATACTACATCAACAACCACCCGAGTCTAGTTTCCTCCTCACCACCCCCCACCTCCACTCACCACCACCCACCTCCACACATACCCCACATACTACATCAACCACCCGAGTCTAGTTCCACCTCCACCCACCACCACCCACCCCACCCCCACACGGCCCCACCATACTACATCAACCACCCGAGTCTAGTTTCCTTCACCCACCACCACCACCCACACCACCACGACCCACATACTACATCAACCACCCGAGTCTAGTTCCTCCTCACCACCACCCCCTCCACACGACCCACATACTACACTACAACCACCCGAGTCTAGTTCCTCCCCCCTCACCCCACCACCACCACCTCACCACCACCCACACGACCCACATACTACCACCACCCGAGTCTAGTTCCCCTCACCATCAACCACCCGACATACTACATCAACCAGTTCCTCACCACCACCACCTCCACACGGCCCACCCACCTCCACACCCACCCACATACTACATCAACCACCACCCGAGTCTAGTTCCCCACCACCCCACCACCCACCTCCACGCGGCCCCACATACTACATCAACCACCCGAGTCTAGTTCCCCCCACCACCACCCACCTCAACCACCACCTCCACACGACCCACCACAGTCTACTACCACACCACCCACCACCACCCGAGTCTACATCAACCTCCTCAGTCTAGTTCCCTCACCACACCACCTCCACCCCACCATCAACCACCCGACCCCATACTACATCAACCACCCGAGTCTAGTTCCTCCTCACCACCACCCACCTCCACACGACCCACATACTACATCAACCACCCGAGTCTAGTTTCCTCCACACCACCACCCACCTCCACACGACCCACATACTACATCAATCAACCACCACCGACCCACCTAGTTCCCCCTCACCAGTCTAGTCCCCTCCTCACCACCACCCACCTCCACACGACCCACATACTACATCAACCACCCGAGTCTAGTTCCTCCTCACCACCACCCACCTCCACACGACCCACATACTACATCAACCACCCGAGTCTAGTTCCTCCTCACCACCACCCACCTCCACACGACCCACATACTACATCAACCACCCGAGTCTAGTTTCTCCTCACCACCACCCACCTCCACACGACCCACATACTACATCAACCACCCGAGTCTAGTTCCCCCTCACCACCACCCACCTCGACGCGGCCCACATACTACATCAACCACCCGAGTCTAGTTCCTCCTCACCACCACCCACCTCCACACGACCCACATACTACATCAACCACCCGAGTCTAGTTCCTCTTCACCACCACCCACCTCCACACGGCCCACATACTACATCAACCACCCGAGTCTAGTTCCTCCTCACCACCACCCACCTCCACACGACCCACATACTACATCAACCACCCGAGTCTAGTTCCCCTTCACCACCCTCCCCACCTCCACACGGCCCACATACTACATCAACCACCCGAGTCTAGTTCCACCTCACCACCACCCACCTCCACACGGCCAACATACTACATCAACCACCCGAGTCTAGTTCCCCCCCACCACCACCCACCTCCAAGCGGCCCACATACTACATCAACCACCCGAATCTAGTTCCCCCCCACCACCACCCACCTCCACGCGGCCCACATACTACATCAACCACCCGAGTCTAGTTCCTCCTCACCACCACCCACCTCCACACGACCCACATACTACATCAACCACCCGAGTCTAGTTCCTCCTCACCACCACCCACCTCCACACGACCCACATACTACATCAACCACCCGAGTCTAGTTCCTCCTCACCACCACCCCACTCCACACGACCAACATACTACACATCAACCACCCGAGTCTAGTTCCCCCTCACCACTACCCACCTCCACACGACCCACATACTACATCAACCACCCGAGTCTAGTTCCCCCTCACCACCACCACCCACCTCCACACGACCCACATACTACATCAACCACCCGAGTCTAGTTCCTCCTCACCACCACCCACCTCCACACGACCCCACATACTACATCAACCACCCGAGTCTAGTTCCTCCCCACCACCACCCACCTCCACACGACGACCCACATATACTACATCAACCACCCGAGTCTAGTTTTCCTCACCACCACCCACCCACCTCCACACACGACCCACATACTACATCAACCACCCGAGTCTAGTTCCCCCCACCACCACCACCCACCTCGACGCGGCCCACATACTACATCAACCACCCGAGTCTAGTTCCTCCTCACCACACCCACCTCCTCACGACCCACATACTACATCAACCACCCGAGTTCTAGTTCCCCCTCACCACCACCCACCTCACGCGGCCCACATACTACATCAACCACCCGAGTCTAGTTCCCCCTCACCACCAACCCACCTCCACGACCCCCACATACTACATCAACCACCCGAGTCTAGTTCCTCCTCACCACCACCCACCTCCTCACGACCCACATACTACATCAACCACCCGAGTCTATTTCCCCTTCACAACCAACCAACTCCACGCGGCCCACATACTACATCAACCACCCGAGTCTAGTTCCTCCTCGCCACCACCCACCTCCACACGACCCACATTCTACATCAACCACCCGAGTCTAGTTCCCCTTCACCACCACCCACCTCCACACGACCCACATACTACATCAACCACCCGAGTCTAGCTCCTCCTCACCACCACCCACCTCCACGCGGCCCACATACAAAATCAACAACCCGAGTCTAGTTCCCCCTCACCACCACCCACCTCCAAACGGCCCACATACTACATCAACAACACGAGTCCTGACCACCCCCCCCCCCCACCCCCCACACACACACTTGCCTTATCAAGCATCCTTTTCTGCACTTTACCATAACACGTCCTCGTGTTGATAGCTATTTATACACGATGACGACGACGTCTGTTTGTGGTAATTAGTGCGCGCCTGATTGATGTCCCGCAGCACAACACTTGAGATATCAGCGAATCAGGAAGTGAAGAAGTCTGTTACACGTGGGGAGCCTTGACTTGTTATGGACAACCCTCACTCTAGGCCGTTTAAGTTTGCCACTGAAGACGCATGACTTATGAGTCACCGATGAAAACAACCCTGGCCCCTTGTCGTGGCTGACCGATGGCCTCGTCCATCGCAGCTGGTCAATTACTGTCTTTCACTTCCCTGCAACGAACCATGTCCCGGCATGCGCTTTGCAATTCCTGCGATCGGCGGGTACGATAATTCTGGGTAGTGATGTTATGAACGATCCGAATGCTTCAAATTAGATCTATTTCAATCATGAAATTACCAATATTTATAGGGTGGCATTTGTAACATCGATCATGTTGGCTGTGTTTGTTTGGCGCGTGGACGCATACCACGTGACACGACTTGGTAACATCTAAGGTCATGGTTGTGATACGTGCGGTACGGCGAACGGAGAAGACAACAATAAGGTCGTCCTTCCTCAAGCTCGCTACGATACATCACCCGATGGTGCGCTGCTTCACAGAGCGGCCTTGTTGGTCCACTGTTCCTACAGGTCGTAACGTTTTTGATGTCATATCCGATTGTGAGTATGGAATGGGAGAGACTTCAGGGACGAAGGATGAATAGACGTGAATGCGCGCTTGAATCTTATCAGACGTGCGTTGGTGAATATTAACAGACGTGCGTTGGTGAATATTAACAGACGTGCGTTGGTGAATATTAACAGACGTGCTTTGGTGAATATTAACAGACGTGCGTTGGTGAATATTAACAGACGTGCGTTGGTGAATATTAACAGACGTGCGTTGGTGAATATTAACGGACGTGCGTTGGTGAATTTTAACAGATGTGTGTAGGTGAATCTTTTCGTGTGGTGAAGTATTAACGTATATGACGTGCGTGTTTTGGTGAATCTTTAACAGATCTTTGTGGTGTAGGTGAATCTTTTCAGGTGTGTGTGTATGTGAATCTTTACAGGCGTGTTTAAGTGAATCTTTACAGACGAGCGTATATGAATCTTTACAGGCGTGTTTTGGTGAATCTTTACAGACGAGCGTATATGAATCTTTACAGGCGTGTTTTGGTGAATCTTTACAGACGAGCGTATATGAATCTTTACAGGCGTGTTTTGGTGAATCTTTACAGACGAGCGTATATGAATCTTTACAGGCGTGTTTTGGTGAATCTTTACAGACGAGCGTACATGAATCTTTACAGGCGTGTTTTGGTGGAAATCTTTACAGAGAGCGAGCGTTTTATGAATCTTTACAGGCGTGTTTTGGTGAATCTTTACAGACGAGCGTATATGAATCTTTACAGGCGTGTTTTGGTGAATCTTCACATAAGTGTGTAGGTGAATTTTTACAGATGTGTGTAGGTGATTCTTTTGGGATGTGTGTAGGTGAATCTTTACAGGCGTTTGTAGATGAATCTTCTCAGACGTGTAATGGTGAAGTTTATACAGACGTGAGTGTATACATGTAACCAGAAGCAGATGTGTTATGCTGGAAGTCAACCATTCAACACATTAGCGGTGACATTGAATGAATGGTACACGCGTCAATTCTGAACAATTCATTTATTCCGCTAGTCCCGTATATCTCGTATATCTCGTGGCAACCACTGCGCCCCCAACATAAATATTAATACACTCTGACAACACGTCAGTCAGCAATCACTGTGGTAGTTCACCATTTGTGACCATCAATGCATGTCCAATGAAAGCAATCACCGTTGCGAACACCCCACCCACTACACAACGTGACTCATTTCATCCGTCTTTTTCGGCTGGTTCGTCCTTCAATGAGCACACCCAACGCAGAAGTAAGCGTCTGACAACCTGGGTGTTTGACTCTTTTTTCTTTCTTGCTACTAGCTCTAGCCAGTTCGAATCCGCCAGACCACCCCATTGAGCATGCCAAGATATCATCCGCCTTGGTGGGCCGTCTTTTGTAGGAATCTTTCTTGATTTTCTTCTCCAATAGAAGCTTCCTTGTCTGCTTCTGATTAAATGAGGTGCCTAGCGAAGTATTCGGTTTTTGTACTATTATGACGATCTAAATAAACTAAAATATACCTATCTGTGAATATCCACTGTGAATTGGTGTGTTGTCATATCATGCATGCTATTGTACATCATTCTGTAGAGTAGCCTTATCACTGTATCGACCACAAGTTATCTCTTCGCAGAGGCCGATTTTTGCCTGTTGACAAGCAGAAGCTACCCTTAAGGAGATCTGCTACGGGACAGATAATCGATTTTGGTTTACAGCTGGTGATTTGAATACCGTCCGTACTGTCCACGAATCAGACCTTGGCATTTGAACTAGTAAATAAATCTGGTCATATTTTACATATAGCTTGTGATCATCCAGACAAGTTTGAAACAGACAAGTTTGAAATCATAGGGTACTCAATTAGAAATGTAAACAATAGCGCCATGAAAATCAGGACGAGTTGGAACAAAGTCGACACACGCGCATTAAGACAACATGAAAGCCACTCCGCAATGATTCGCATATGGTATAATTTCAGAGCATTCCCATGGGGTAACTCTTTGATCACTGCAGCACTGTTTTCTATCATAGACGCCTGAAACTTCATTTATACAGCTGTTTCTCAAGTGGCACCGTTTATCGTAACCACGGATGCGCTAGACGCAGTTCAAGAAAACTGGAATTCCGAGTGTACATACTGGACCGGAAACGGAAACACAATCCACACTGTTGTCAAATCGTACATTAATTGCTCGTTTGTTGTTAATAATATTAATCTGTCCACTGCTGAAAGCGACCAAGAAAGCAAAGTTAGTGCCTCAATAATTCCTAACTCTAAATACGGTAACAGTCCTCGTTTTTCCTGAACTTCTTTCTTTTTCCAACTCAGACGCTATAAGGAATATGATATACGAACATTGCATTTATTAATTAAAAGCGAAATTAAACTCGCGTAGGCAGGACGCTCATACGTTTAGGAGATATCGATTATCGATTAATGTTGGCAGTGATAAGCAGTCTGAAAGCAGTCGATTGAAACCATCATACAATTAGAGTTTGCGGAGTATTTCACACGCGCCGAGTCCATGTCGAAAATTCGAGAGATCCTCTGACAATATCCATGTCATCTTCTCGAGTGCCTCGGACCGTTCTGTTTTTTAAAGTCGGTTTTCTCGTCTGATAAGGTCAGCCACTTGTCTTTTGGAACTCTGCCAAACAGCTTGCAATGAGACGTCTGATTCGAAGAGGGCGATATCAAAATGACCTTTGACCCCTTATATGGTGTGACTTCTTGTGGTGCGCCTGCACGCAACGCTGGGCGCCAGAAATAAACTCGAGTACGTTCTATTTCAGCGCTCAACACTCCGGTATCATACGAGTAACCGAATTTAAGGACACAATACGAGTCTCCTTCTGGACATCATCGGCGTATATAAAGACACAAAGTTATCTCTTATCTCTTATCAGCGGAAATTGTCTATCGCCAAGAGGAATATCACGTCATCAAAGACAAAAACCAAGGGTTGAGTTGGTGTGGTCAAATCAAATCAAATGCTTTATTTTCAGACTCGACCACTTAGCTAGTGGAGTTCCAGAATGACCGTCTGACATTGTTGTATTCCAAACATGAAGCTTGTAGGGGTTGTATGGATACTCGAATGCGTTAGACTCTGGAGGAGTAGAGGAGCAGAAGGAATATTGACCTCTTTCTGGTCCGATGACGAAAACGTGACCCATACCAGCATGCCTGGCAATGGACCAGGTGGTCACCAATCACGTGACTGGAGGAACCACACGGGGTCACAATGTCACTTGGAAAGTTCTCAACCGCTGTCTTATAATTGATACGAGGTTGCCACGACTTACACCCATATGTCCAGGCTATAGAAGTCTCTCACATATTGACCCAACAGTCGGATTAAAAGCTTGGCATGACTCCATGAATAGTTGTAATCAATCGAACCCGAGATCACATGGCGTGATCAAATCCCGCTGCCCGAACAAAAATGTTTGAGGGAGTCTGGCTTTCCATGTTCTCGAGTTATGAAACGTCCTTTATCTGTAGTCTCTTGAGTTTCTTTTTACATATTAGCGTCACCCCCGTGGGTCCGGGGGTAGAATAGGCCCACTGTATCCTCCTGCATGTCGTAAGAGACTTATAGGGGGAACCTGTTGGCCGTGGGTTGTGACTCGTGTCGGTGGACAATGGGATCCAGGTGGATGAATGGAGAGGCCCTTACGAGGGCCATGTCTGTAACACACAACTCTGCCCTAACCTGGTTCTGTCCATGGGCTTGTGGTGACTTGCCCTAGGATAATCGTTTCCATTTTTATCTTTTCCATCTCCATTTTCATTTATCCTAAAAGGCGGCTGCTTAACCAGGGGAATCTATGAACCTTTCTTGGCACCATATAACACATGAGTGTTGGTGTGCCGTTCAACCTAAAACTTACATTACCTTCCTGTGATTTACGACTTGGCTTTGTTGCATAGTTGTTAAATCATGAGTATTGCGTTTTTGTTGCTACATTCCTGCGCATCATAACGCAATATTATCTGCCTTTTCACGACTGCCTCTCAGACACTGGATCTTCAGAAAACTCAACAAGACATGTGTAGCTTTATGTCGTCACCTTCGCGGTAGTTACCAAACATTCAGAAATCCATTGGTTTAATTTTTTTCTGGCAAAGAAAACCTCAAGCCAACACTCGGGCTGACTAGGTGAAAATTAGGTAACGACTTGGCAATCATTCTTAACCCAAATGTGTGCCTTGCAAGTATTTTGCCTAGTTCACATAATATATGGATTCCACTTAGTGCAAGCGTCATTAATTGAAACACTCCGCTTTGCAGGCTCACCAGTTAATCATAACTGCAGCCGTGCAGGCTTGCGTCATTACATCTGACGTCCGAATTGGCTACCTGTTATGGATTCCGGCAAGTAACGACGCGGTATCTAATTGGAGTGAGCGTAAAGCGGCCAGTCCAGCTGTTCAAAACTAAGCAGAGGAAACACTTACTTATTTGTCTCTTGTGAGTTATTTTGTCGTTGTTATTATATCCATTAGTGAAACCTGGCTTTTATCACCGAGCGTCTCATGGTCTGACGTATGTTGATTGTCGCATATTCTCCACAAGCATTAAGCTGACCCTTTTCTTCCTTCACGGATCCTCTCTCTCTCTCTCTCTCTCTCTCTCTCTCTCTCTCTCTCTCTCTCTCTCTCTCTCTCTCTCTCACTGTCTCTGACATTTCCAGATTTTGCAATGAGACGGTATGTAACAGAAATCGACATTTGCAGAAAATCTTGCTCTTGATAACGGCAAATGAGCGAAATGTAACTTACGATGCTTGAGCGTTCAGGTCAATTCACGATGTACGTTATGATTTTAGCTGTCGATCTTGGTGGTGTAAGTGTGTTAAAGAGACTTCAGTGGAGTGAATTGCGATTCTCACCATAAAGCGTTATGATCCGTTCCATTTGTAACCAAAATGGAATGGAGTATTCATGGTGTTCTTTAAACGAAAACGGCTTGTGCAGTATTCTCAAGCGACAAGAAAGTGAAAACCCCGTTAATATGCCTTAATGGGGATGCCTTAAACTGTGACAAAATCGTGCACCGTGGCAACTATACATCATGTGATTTAGCAGATGATATCAAGAACAAAAAGACTTATTTGATTTCCAGGGCAAATAGCCTCGCCGCACAATTTTCAATATACTTCCACTGACGTGAAGAAAATACTATACAAGACAAACTGCGGTGTCTTTTATGGTTGCCAGGCGCAATATTTATCATCACGTGGAACTAGCAAAACGTTTTCCTTCCCTGTAGGACGCGAAGTGAACTAAAATGGAACTAATCATACAGTTTCATGAACGTTTTGACAAAATGATCAATGCAGTGATGGAAAATAATAACGCCCGATTAAAGCTACTCCTTGAAACTAATGCTAACAGCCAACAAAAGGACTTTAGGGACAAAATATCCAGTACGTTTATTGTACATTTAACATTTCTGTTGAACAGGGCACCGAAGTCCCCGATAAATCAAGTTGTCAATGATAGAGCAGATTAGATTGATGAGTTACTGACTTTAAGAGATGGTTTTGCAATGCGTGATGTTACGGACAGAATCGAACTTACAGAATTGATTGAGTGTACTTACGTATTAGATGCTTTCTTTTTCATCAATTTACGTGCAGTCTGCATCTCTTGGCTTTTTCTCTTCATTTCCCAAACAATATGCATCATTGATATGAAATAAATGATATATGTAGTAGTAGATAGCAAGTAAACGACACGTGTATATGTGCCATGACATTGTGCAATAACTAACTCATCCTATATGGTTTACAAAATAACCAAAACATTCAGGTGAGGCCGGTGTTTTATGGTGCAGACGAACAACTCATGCAGCATTCCGTGTAAGCTGCTAAATAACAACTAGAAGAATGTTGTGAACTTCCCTGGCTTGTTGTGAACAGTCGTGGTGTACCGCACATAACATGTGTAACTGTGCGTTACTCTGTTGAAATCATCAGTTTGTTCGCAATACACACACACGCACATACACACACAGATATATATATATATATATATATATATATATATATATATATAGAGAGAGAGATAGATATATAGAGAGATATAGAGAGATATAGATAGAGTATGTATATAGAGAGGAGAGGGATATAGATAGAGGTATAGATAGATAGATCTAGAGAGAGAGAGAGAGAGAGAGAGAGAGAGATAGAGATCTCTCTATAGAGAGAGAGAGAGAGAGAGAGAGAGAGAGAGAGAGAGATAGGAGAGATATAGAGAGAGAGAGAGAGAGAGTAGACTCTAGAGAGAGAGAGAGAGAGAGAGAGAGAGAGAGAGATAGAGACATACAGAGAGAGAGAGAGAAGATATAGAGATAGAGACATAGAGATCTCTATAGATAGATACACACACACAGATAGAGATAGATATATATATATATATATCTCTCTATATATATATATATATATATATATCTATATATATATATATATATATATATATATATATATATATCTATATCTATATATATATATATATATATATATATCTATATATATGTAAATCAGCATATAGATTTAAGCAGGGCTGCAAATTATCCCAAAGGTTCAAATAGCCCAGTCAGGCTAGTTTGTTGTGGAAGTAACTAGCCCAGATAAAATATTCATTTGCCCGAACTTTTCTTCAAATGTAACAATGATTTCGCTAACGCGATACCCCATGACCTGTTCGTAACATTTAGGCACTTGAGAAATGCATTGCGAAAAATTCTTGTATGAAATATGTTTATTTGAAATATGTGAACTTAACAATCCGCCTCAATAGTACCTTTTTGATGTTTCATTCTGCATCTTAGCTGATCGTCTTGTTGTAACTAAGAACAGGATTGAAGAAACCCCGCGTTATACCTCAAACAAAAGAAGCGTTTTTAAATGCTTAAAGCTTTCCATTCCCGTGTCGTTGCAGGCGCGCTGAATGGCTGCGAGTGGTGCATGTAGACCATGGCCTTTGCGCGCATCATTCGGAGAAATGTATATCCGCCGCCTTTTTCTCCGTGTCAACACCTACTAAAACCAACTATCTTGAAAAAATCTGCTAGCCCGGGTCACTGTATATATATATATATATATATATAGATATATATATAGATATATATATATATATATATATATATATATATATATATATATATATATATATATATATATATATATATATATATATATATATATATATATATATATATATATATATATATATATATGTATATGTATGTATGTATGTATATATATATATATATGTATACATATATATATACGCACACAATTATATATATGTATGCATATATATATATATATATATATATATATATATATATATATATATATATATATATATATATATATATATATATATATATATATATATATATATATATATATATTTATTTATATATTGCGGCAGTTCATTGTCTTGCGAAAGTGGTATTTTGAAGAGGTCTACTTAGAATATTGCGTCGAAACTTATATCAAGTTTCATTCCGGTCTCGTCGCCCACAATGTGATGATTTTTACCGGTTAGCAAGGAAAGGCAATTCACGACTGACCCGATGAACTTTCGTCTGGTCATCCTGAAAACTCGGTTCGCCATTACAACGGCTGCTCGGCATTGTTGACATGCATGGTATCCATTTCATATTCCAAATGTCCGTTTCTGGCTCTGTTTACTTGGCTGAATTTATCATTTCACAATGTCCTCATTTGACCAGTTGACAATCATTTGCCCATTCCAATGAGTAATGCATTCTATGTGCCTGTATGTATCTAGTTCGTTACTTTATAGGCGTATGGTTGAGCATCATAGGGCATTTATTCCATCATAATGTCGATGGCACTATGCACATCATAGCAGGCCACTGGACTGACCTCTGAGGGGCAACTCTTCTTCATACATTTGTTAAATCGGATTCTGCTCCATTTATCACATTTCTCTGTCTTATATTTTTGGTCACTTTATCGTTAATTTAAACTCATGTATCTAAAATCAATTATTGCAGAAAATAATGTCGTTCAATAAGGTGATTTTGTTGGCAAACACGTTGCATTGGAGTAGACCTTTGTCACAACACGAAATACAGTGTATCTGGATTTATTGTAACCCGTCGACTCTGAAGGCACCGGGATAATCTATCAGTACACCTCTAATTAAACGTACAAGGTCATTGAATATCACATCACATACATGTATCTGGATGATTGTTGCTTTATAGGCGCTGCTCAACGCAGGATAAAGACATGTTTTATGTGACCTCTCGTTCATCACATGGGGAAGTCATATGAGGTCGACTTGGTGGTGGCATGGGCCAATGGCATAGAATAGTGGGGTGGGGACAGTAAACGGGGAATGCGGGTAGAGGTAAGGGGAGGTCGCTGTCATCGGGGAATGGGGGTAGAGTTAAGGGGGAGGGTGCTGTCAACGGGGAATGGGGTAGAGTTAAGGGGGAGGGCACTGTCATCGGGGAATGGGGGTAGGGTTGAGAGGTGGGACGCTGGTTAAGTAAATGCATTTCCCAGGTTCGGGAAACAATGATCGGTCCGAATAGAATGCATTATCCGCTTGGATTCGATATATTTTGATCTGCTAGCTCATGATGAAAATATAAAAATAAAATCGCATGTCCTGCTATACTCCACACAAGAAGTTCAAAATAAATCACATATCCTGCTAGACTTCTCAAAAGACCTTTAAAACAAATCGCATTTTCTGCCAGTCTCCTCGCAAAAACATCAAATATCCTGCCTGACTCATTACAATACACACCAACGTCCCCCTCCCCCACCCCGTGGCAAATTATTCTACAACATCTTTACTATAACTCGTATGGCGTAAACATGATCAGTGGATGATTGCATTAAGTGTTGCTCTTGGATGTTAGTCGATCACTGATTTTGTAGCATTTCTTTCATATCGATGAGTGCCGTGTTGATGGCTGCAGCCAGCTTCCCCGCGTCCATCTCAGGCCGGTATTTCCACGTTCCGATCAGCACATTAACTGAACACACACGCATCCGCACATTCTTCAACTGATGTGTGTTCGTCTCGATGAATTAAATGTTAGTTGAATTATCACTGGATAGCTAAGGTGATTGAAATTCCGGTTTCGAATGCTAGTTATCGTGGTGACAATGTATGTGCACAAAAGGGTTGCTAGAGACCTAATAGCGATGTTGATTTTAGCACGTGGTGATGGTTAATAGGTGTGTACTTACTGATGTCCTCGCCGTGAATGCAGTAAGACAGACCGTAAGCCTCCGGGCAGTACGGTCCAAAGCCGCCATTACAGGTCCTGAAGTCAACATCCGGGCCGTACTCGTAGATCCTGGACGGCGTCTGCGACGTGGAGAGATGATAGGGAAGCGACCACGCCTGCGCACCACAAATGGGTCAAAGGTAAAATAAATCTGCTGTGTAAAACCATTTTTAGTTACAGTGAGAGGTAAACATCGTATAATTCTAATTATAACCTCCAAAGTAATATAAATTACCGGTGTTATTCCAGTAAATATGATTAAGCTACACATTTCTCGACATTTCTTTAGACATGTCTCGCTCAACCAGTATTTCCGTCATGCGAACCTTATCAAGGAAGACCTGGGGGACGTCCATGCCGAGTTCACGGGAAGCGATGAAAAGACCAATCATGTGCCGGTCAGCACCCTGACCCACGGTCGCCTTGGTGCGGCTTGACTCAGCAGCTGTGTGCGGCTGGCTGTGTCCACTGACGAGTCATCCATAGACTTCACCCAGGCTTTACTCTGCTCGGACGCCACATGGATAGTCTCTGTACGACCTAAGGCGTACATCCTAGACAAGGGAGAGGTGGATTAGTGCCTATTTCAGTCCTTCTGTCGAGTTAATAAAACAGTAAAAAACCCCTCACAAAGACATATCTGACACACACGCACAGACACACACACACGCACAGACACACACGCACAGACACACGCACAGACACACACGCACAGACACACGCACAGACACACGCACAGACACACACACGCTAAAACACACACACACGCACACACACGCTAAGACACACGCACAGACACGCGCACAGACACACACACGCTAAGACACACACACACGCACACACACACACACACTAAGACACACACACGTACACACACGCACACACACACCCCTCTCAAGGACACATACATATGCCAAACCCCACCGAGTAACTATACCAACGGATGGGACTAACACGGGGACACACAAGATCAACTGGGCACGTGAAAATCGCTGGCTAATGAGATAACGAAACTTGGCCAAGCAACTTCAAGAGACCAAACAGGTAATGGGCCCATCAAACCAACGAGTACTTCACGCTGCGCGATCCACGTACCTGCTGGTGGAGGGCTCGTAGGTCTTGGGAAATGACTTGTACATCCGGTAGTATGCCAGCTGTAAAGCCATCTGCATCACAATAGGTTTTATTGTAGAGATCGGAAAGAGAAGCCTCATTAGCTGGGGTCCAGGGACCAATGGTCCGTGTACATCTATCCGGGTCCCTTAGGGTCCGTTTATAGGGACCCGCAGCGAACAACTTACAGTGGGTACGCATGTTTCAAAATATATACAAGGCGAGGTATGATAGTTCGTAAGTCTATCGTATGTTTCAAAATATGTACAAGGTTGGTTCGCGCTACCTCGGATTGCACTGTTCATCACAATGGCCAAACGGGTCAGGCTATGAGGCTGGGGAAACAGGGAACTAAACTAACAGTTAGGGGGGTCCTCGATTGAAATGAGTCACACAGAACAATAGAGAAACTCATAAATTGAAGTGACATTAGCTACAAAGTGTGGTCCACACGAGATCAACGAGACGTTTAAGTGGGTCTCCAAATCACAACCGCATATGTCACCAGACGCTAAGCGTGTCTTTAGTTCACCTCTTATGTCACCAGACGCTAAGCGTGTCTTTAGTTCACCTCTTATGTCACCAGACGCTGAGCGTGTCTTTAGTTCACCTCTTATGTCACCAGACGCTAAGCGTGTCTCTCAATCACAACCGCTTATGTCACCAGACGCTGTGTCTCTTAATCACAACCGCTTATGTCACCAGACGACATCCTCTTATGTCACCAGACACAAAGAGTTCCGACTAAGTGTTCCCCAGTTACATTTCAATCATTGCAGTGGATACGACTTGCCTGTATATATCCGTCCGGACTCAGGCGCTTCGACTTCATGAAGCCCTTACCATACGGCGTGTGATACACGTGGTATTCCACTTTGTCAATCTGCAAGCATCAGTCATTGCGTCATCATCATTTAATGAGTTTGTGTGTGTGTGTGTGTGTGTGTGTGTGTGTGTGTGTGTGTGTGTGCGTTCGTGTGTGTGTGTGCACGTGCGCTCGTATATGAGCGTGTGAGCGTACTTTGATATATATTACACAAACAATGTGCCTCACCTGCTGTCTATAGGAAGACAAGGCATTGTCGATTTCAGTCTGAATTCCGGACAGCTGCCACGACAACCTGGAGGTGTACGACCCAAAACAGTAACTGGCAATGTGACAAATATCGTGCGAAGCGCAAACACTAGTGCCACAAGTCTCACATTTTAACGACAATGACAGTTTTGTCACAGAGCCTCTGAAATAATTGAATCTTATGAAGCACGCTACCGTCGAGGCATAGGAAGGTCAGCGTCTGACGTCATGACGTCCACATCTCTGACGTCATACTCCGGGGACTGCTCCTTGACCATCATAAACTCTGTCATCTCAACGAAAACCTACCAACACACATAGTGATAGGATGACTCCAAGATTAGCCAAGTTTTGATATCGTATTGATATGACACCAATTCTTATTTCTCCATAACGGCATTGCCGAGTCAGATTGATATGTTGTCGTCGGTTTACCGTAGCATCGACGACGGAATGCTCCACGTTATGACCTGTCATCCGACCGTCACCCATGACAACCGCCGTGAAACTCTTATCGAACCACCTGTAAGTACACATCATATCACCTGTTTAAAAGGAGGAATCAACAGGTGGTAGGCTAAAACGCCTCCACAACAAACTAAATTGATCACTAGGACGTCACCTGTCAGAGCCGGATCCAGCCAACATCCGCTTGGAAAGGGCGCCCAAACCCTGGAATTAACACCGAAAGTATCAGCTATATCAGCTTGTGTTAAAATCTGGGGTAACTGTATATATGTGGAACGAAATACAGACGATTTGACTTACCTCTGGGACGTCATCGTCTAAGCACAGAATGAACATCGCGGACTCGACCAGATGCAGGGCCTCTGCGTTGTCCAGTAGGAGGCGCGCACGGTGCTGAAACAGACAGTGACGGCTTGTACCCTGTGGAAACTTGTCTCAGGTACATAGATGGCAACATATCATGTCTACATCACGAGGAGAGGTTCCAACAAGTCCGATATTGCACTCGATTCTCGCTAAATAAGATGTAGAACTAAATATGGCCATCATTACGCGCCAGCCGCTATATAATCAGCAGCATGAAGTCCGTGCTGGTTATATCTGACATCGTGATCATAACGTACGTTATTGGCTAGTTAGCCTTTACCTTGGCCCATAACGTTCTGTCCTGCGCGGTGAGAGCAGCTACGTCACACCCAAACCCCGCCTCTGTAGCAGAGCATTCACCCGTTAACAACCGAGTCACTCCTTACCTGCTTACGCCACCCAGTACGAAACAGTAATACACACCGGGAAGTGACGTCACAGATATCCCTTACCCTTCGCCTGAGTTTGGATCCTCGCCAGCTGCCGTTTGATCTGCGCCGCCGACAACGTCTTCTTGGTCGTTTTATTCTTTGTGGATTCGTATGGATCCAAGACGAAGTATTGCCCGTTTCTGAACACGAAAATCAAGCAAATTCAACATCTAAGTGATCACTGAATCCTGCATTGATACCATAGTCACACGTAGTCTCACTGTAAATTCACCATTGTCTTTATTAAGTCCTTAGAACCACACGTTAGGTAGCTGTACGATAGGACTCGATGCTACTGATCACATCAGCTCAGAGGAGTGTAGGTAACAAGGCGTGAGGTGGAAGCGTCGTGCCGATAAGACTCGGAAATAGCTCTTTCGAACCAAGTACGGGAGATGCTGCTGCACTCCCTCTTAGTTCTGGCGTCTGACCTCAATTCAGTTTGGGAATTCAACGGAATGATCTGTGTTCCCGTGTTTTATCTAGTTTTATCTAATAAATTCAATCGCCCAACAATTATCTAAACTTGAAGCGAGTTTCAACAACTTAAGGTGGTTTTTCTGTTAGACCCACAATGTGATAAAACCTGACGTTGGTCTTTTGGGCTACTCGGAAAGGCCGCGTGAATCTAGTTGTTAAAATGGGCATTTCATAAGAAATCATCAAATTCTGTAAGGAAAAACTTCATTGACCGAGTCCTTCTTGCTGTTGATAATGATATCCGAAAAAGAGGGTTCAATCAGTGCCCCCCCGTTATTTCTATGGCCTTTGTAAAGTTCGATTTGTTATTTTTTGACGGGACGGAAATTATGACCAAATATGGCATGTCGTAGGCGCTACTAGACATCCGAGCGATAATATCAAAAGAAGATGGACTTGCGCATGCGTACTTACTTGACCCGGTGGCCAATAATTGGCATATTTTTGTACACAATGTACGATAAAAATCGAATCTGCATAGAAAATATGCATCTGTAAATAAGTTTTTCAAACTCACACCATCACGATGACGTGACGCTCTCCCAGGGAACCTGCTAATGCTGTCCATGTTTTCACCGGGGATTCGGCAAGTGTTGAAGAGGTACCTGACATCATGGTCACATACGTTATAGACACACGATGAGGTCAGTCTGGGAGGACGGTATGATGTTATAACACGGAGGTATCCAGTGTGTGGATGAGTTACCTGAGGGCGTTCATACAGAGCGGCACGAGGTCCATGAGCTGCTGAGGGGGGCACTTCTCCTGCTCCACAGCCACCGCGTACCTGACACACACAAACAACGCATACCTGACACCAAAAATACACTGCGAACCTGACACACATACAAACACCGCGACCCTGACACACACAAACACCGCGAACCTGACACACACAAACAACGCAAACCTGACACCAAAAATACACTGCAAACCTGACACCATAAATACACCGCGAACCTTACACACACACAAACAAAGCAAACCTTACACACACAGCACAGCGAACCTCATTCCAACAATAGACATCGTTAACCCGACACAGATTCAACATCGCACATCTGACACTCAATAAATACCGCAAATCTGACCTACACAAAACATTGAGAACTTAATACGCAAAACACCGCAAAACACCTAACACACCCAAAACACTGCGAAACCTCATAAACACTGACACACCCACAAAACACTGCGAAACCTCATAAACACATAACCTGACACACCCAAAACACTGTGAAACCTCACAACCGCAAAAACGCGCGAACTGCATACACACACAAAACTCCGAGAACCTGACACACACGATACAGTGCAAAGCTGACACACACTCAAAACGTCGCAAACCTGACACACCTTAAACAATGCGAACCTCTTACACACAAAACTCCGAGAACCTGACAAACAATGAACTCTGCGAACCTGACCCACACACAACTAACGTGGTCGCCGCAATACAACACAAAACCTCATAAACACATAACCTAACACGCACAAAACAATGCGAACAATCATAAACACATGAACACCTGACAAACCATAGGCACTGCCAACCTGACACACACAGCTACACACCTTAAACACACCTCTTACACACAAAACTCCGAGAACTACACACAAAGCTGACACACACACACAGCTAACACACCTCTTACACACACAGCTACACACACGGCTGACACACAACACTCTGCTACACACACACACACTACACGTCACAACACAAACGTGCTACACACACGGCTACACCACACACAGTTAGGCACTGCCAACCTGACACACACAGCTACACACAGCTACACACACGGCTACACACACAGCTACACACACAGCTACACATACGGCTACACACACGGCTACACTCACGGCTACACACACTTTTACGCACACGGCTACACACATCGACACACACGGCTACACACACAGCTACACATACGGCTACACACACAGCAACACACAGGCTACACACACAGCTACACATACGGCTACCACAGTTTATAGTTAGAATGCACCCACTCTTACTCTGCCATAAGCGCGACCTGTGACGCGGCCCGTGAGATCTGGTCGGGAGCCTCCTTGTCCTCCGGATAACACCACGTGTCGAAATAGTTACTGTTCACTAAAACAAAATGGACGAAGCCAGCATTATGTAACATAGATGGACCATCGATGACCAAATGCGTGGCGCCAATGAGAACAGCAAGCTATGCGATCTGCGCGGATAGTAATGCGATGACTGAGTTCTGTAACTGGGGAGGCAGGGAGAGAAAACGTTATCGCTCTGTCACGAGCCATGGGCTGTGTTCAGGTAGAGTGATCAAAGGAAGACAACAAGTGTACCTGCAATTGATCCACGTCCGGCCAGGTAGGCGGCATTGAGCCAATACTCGGAGAGCCAATTGACCTCCCGCCGCGCTCTGTCAAACCAACAGCCTCATACTTAACGCAGGCCATCATAACGTACATGGAAGGAAATACAAACGGGGTGAGGTCATTTTATCCGTCACCTCAACAAACTGTTCATCTGATGCGTTTGCCAGTTTACGGTTGATGGCAAAAATTGGGTTACGATGAACTCAATGCTTGACGCGTACTCGGCTCGGCTCGAGATCATCTGATAAGCATTAACACGCTGATTGGGCGCGTATCACAGGTACCATCCTGCTCACCTTTCCTCCAGGTGTCGCTGTAACCGGGGTCCGTCTCCGCTCCTGAACGACTCAACAGCCTGTTTGGTGCAGGCGAACTCCTCCTCACTTAACAGGTTCTTACTCATCTCCAGCCACCTGTAATCAACAGGTAAACACACGCCGTCAACACAAGCCGTCAACACACGCCGTCAATACGCACGCCGTCAACACACGCCGTCAACACACACCGTCAACACATGCAACTGCTAGGTCATCATACATTCCTGCCATGATCATACCACCATAAAAGGTATCATTATCATGGCAAGTATGGCATCATAAACGTGTCATTATCATGGCATCATAAACGTGTCATTATCATGCCACCATAAACGTGTCATTATCATGCCACCGTAATTAATGTTACTGCCATGTGGATATAAATACGTGTCATCATGCCAACATAAAAACGTGTCATTATCTTGCCACCATACGTCATCATGGCACCATAATAAATGTTACTACCATGTGGTTATAAATACGGGTCATCATGCCAGCGTAAACACATGTCCATGTTGTGCCACGACAAACACGAGTCATTATCATGCCACTTTAAACTCATGTTATCATCATATCATCATTACAAGTGGCATTGCGATGAAGACATACACATGTATCATTATCACACCACCATTATGGTGACATTAGTATCACCATGAAAACGTGTCACCATCACAAGTAATCAATGCATGTCATCATCACGCGTCATCATCACGCGTCACCATTACGCGTCATCATCACGCGTTATCAACACGTGCATGGATGATACAGACATCACCGATGTCGTACCGGTGGTATTGACCAATCCTAGCTCATCGTTCAGCAGATCACTGTCCATTTCGTTCGACGTCCGGGAGGCCACGCCCACAAGCGACTCAAACGCCGCACGTAAATATAATCACCCAGTTACAGGACAACGGAAACCTGTTATCACATGAGAAAAACAGCTTCGTAACCACGTTACACTTCCTAACGTTACCTACTTGTCGAGAGTCACGTCCAGGGGGGGTAGTGGTTGATTGGGTAAACAGCGCTGGAACTCGTAAGACGAGTAGGGACCGGTCCCCTTGATGAGCTTCAATAGCAGTCCCCATACCTGTAATCAGACAGCTCACCAGTTAATCATCCTCATACCTGTCCGCTATCAAGGCAATGATTAATAGACATGAATAGTGCATGCCGCCCTTATACCCCACCTCTACGGTGACCTTTCCTATAGGTTTGTTCAATGTATGCCACCGTAAGTATGGCTGTAGTTCAATGAGACGATCAGATGGTTTATTGTTTGCAATAGATAACTTAATTACAGTGATATCTCGTCAGATCTCGTGAACTGTCGTTCCGAGCGAGGATCTATTAAAGATGCATTTTCCTCCTATTTTAGTCGGTCCTTGTGTGGCTGCTGTGTCGCACGGTCACCCGCCACAACAAGTCCCTCAGGGCGCGAGAGTTAGCGGCGCTCCGACCAACATTACGTAGCCTCAAGTAGCCTAACAGACCAACAGTCGACCGGGTACTCCTCATGGCGCGAGAGTTAGTGGCGTTCCGCCCGTTATTACGTAGCTTCTAAGTAGCCCAACAGTCGATCGGGTACTCCCTTGTTGGTCTAACAGGAAAACCCACCTTTATCGGTAGATTGACAAACATGCTTAACTTAGCATCACTTACTACTTTAACAATACGTACTGAGAAGAATTTAAAACCACCAACGATGAGAGTATTGACTGAATTTAATTGATATGGGGTTTTTTTAACCAATATCCGGGCGAACACTTGATATTCGATTAATTGCTAACTTTTCGGCGAAATTCCACTCCGAATTCAGGTAGTTGCCAACAACCGATCTCTTGCATGACGTTGTCGTAAACGACCGTGCGGAATTTGCTAAGTTTTTATCATACTGTTATTGTCGTCATCTGCCTGATAATACATTTCACAGGTGAGTCAATTTATACTAGATGTAAACCGTATAACTTTCCGAGCTAGTTGCCTTTTCCTCTCCTTTATTCAGCATCATAACAAGTCCGTCTCCAACCGACTTACGTTGCGCAATCTCGCCGCCATATTGGAAATTAGTTGGAAAAGTTAATCGCCTTCCACATTTAAGGCGATTATGCATATTTACAAGTTATGCGCTTGCTGAGACTCATTCACCGTACATACTAACGATTACTCATTAAAATGTGACTAGTTACATTTTTTTTTACATTGGCGACGCCTTCCTCAAGAACCAGCAGGGAGCGCATTCTCCACTCGCTTCAAAAGGCAAAAAAAAACACGTAAAACAGTCCGTGAGGTGTGTTTTCGCAGTAGAATTTGTTTAATGCAGCGAAAAAATCCTCATCGCACTTTACAGCTCTATAGGGAGACGCGGCGCCGGGTTCTGCGCCATAACCGTCTGAGATGGAGGTCTATGGTAATCGGGTAATACACCGAAGAGGTGCCCCGGAGCTATACGGACGGGGTGTTGGTCTGGGAGAGAGCTAACGTCGGATGAATTAGCAGGTCCGTTAACGAGTTCATGAAATGAAACATAGATCAAAACGTGGTGGTGGACTTTACGGTAGTTGTTTTGCTTCATTTCCTAACAATAGTCAGAAGCCATAGGCAAGATTATCCAAACTAAGGCCAAGGCATTCCATTTACAGCGCATCCCATACAGATCTCCTTCAGTACATTCGACTCTTCCGCCAAAACCCCTTATATAACCAATGGCAGGCCTGGAATTTCGTCATTTTTAGGGCAAGGCCACTTTGGCCTTCGATAGGTGCAAATTTTGAAGGGCACCAAGGCCAAATAGAAACATTTTCAAACGATCCCTTCGTGGCATTTCGATGTTATTTAGTAAGGACTCAAAAACATGAACGAATAGAAGTGACAGGATACGATAAGTGTGTATTTTCGTTGACAACAATCTAACGACGCGATGTCCAACGACGACGCGATGTCAAACTTTTACCAATCATGTGCTGTCAGCGTGTTCAATAAACAACAGAAGTTCTCACAACCTTGGCTGTCAAAAACTCTGGTCTCCGTTAACATCGCACACAGCAGCAACTTCGTTTCCAGGGATGATCGATCTCGCTCACTGATCTCGCTGCGACCTTGCTGGTTCGCTCTCCTAGCCCGAAGACCAGACGTCACTATTTAGTATAGTTTGAGAAACTGATTAACGACAAGTCTACATTTAGTTCTGAATAGCAGCTGCCTTCGTTTAATGATGTTACTCCCGCTGGAAAGCAATGAGTTCTATGCTATTTACATGTGTGTTGCGTTTAATTTTCGTAGGGGCCAACATTAAAGAGGTCAATCTGTCAGCGGAAATGAGGCCGCGTGGTGAAGTTTGGTTGTGTGTTGTGTTCAATGCAGCAGTGGCTGGATGATGGGGATCTAATAATTGGGTCCAAGATGCTGTCGGCGGCGTGGTCAGGTTGCCGGTAGACGGCTGCGGTGGATCTTGGATGCAAAAGGTGAAAAAGGGCACAACGGCCATGGGGGGAAAGGGCACGACAAACTTGGCCGTAATATTTGGTCATTTTCAAGGGGCATCACGGCCACTTGAAGGGCCACGACGGCAATCGTGGCCACCGTGAAATTCCAGGCCTGCAATGGGAAGGGCGTGTGCTGTGGGCGTGTCGGGGCACGGGGTACTTCCAGGCTCGGGTCAACGACAATGCCTGACGGACCGATACGTTCACACCAGTCCTTTGTGATTTGTAGCGTTTTGCTCTGCTAATGTTGAGGTGTGAAGCGGTGTTAGTGAAATAGGGATGCTGTTTGTAGCGGCTTGTCACAGTAACATAACTGGCTTACCTTGGTCGTTGTTGACTTAGGGTTGACGACCCAGTCTTGGTAAGCCAAAAGCTTCCTCAGCGCCACCAAGCGGAGCCATCCCAGGCTTTTGTAGGCTCCGTAACCAGCGACAAAGCCGCACGCCAAGTGGAGGAGTTTATTGCCTACGATGTAATCCACAACGCCAAGAGCGCCTGTTTGTCCTGTAATTCGGTCAATTACCGCCCGGCTCTGTAGCAGAGATACGGACGCCGCTGCGGATATGATCCCGACGGATACCGGACTGAAAAGGACTTGTCGATACAGAGGCTGATCGCGGCGAGATTCCAGCGGGTGACGCATCTTTTTATGTCCTGGCATGGTGGAATGTTCGTGTCACAATCTGGATCGGTCAGTCTGAGCGAGCTACGCGCACTAATCCTAGCGCCTACGAGCGGCGCGGTTAAATAAGACCGTATCCCCCAGAAGGGCGGCCTGCCCACGCGTGGTATCGCGAACTGCGTTTTAGGCGTATTTGTGATAACCCGGTTTTGGACCCAGCGAGTGCTGCCGCGATATTCATTAGGGCGGCAAAGCGATCGGGAGCTATTTCCGAGACGCTTATCTCAGACTGGTTTTGTTTTTAGTCTCGTAGCTCAACCAAGATGAATGTATTTACCCAAGAGGTCGTCTCACAGGCGGCGATAGAACGGTTGTTAGGGTAGGTTTCTTTGTCGGGCTGTATATAGACTTGACTTGAATTATCACACTGCATTTATTCCATTTACCATTATTTTTCGACGTCACCGTGCGCTATCTTTAAGGAAAACAACCAAGCATTGAAAAAGACCAGCAAGATTATTCAGTTAATGTTCAACATTTACCGATCGTGTATACCATTTTCAGTATGACGTCACTGTGAGAGGACACCTGAAGTCATTCTATCCCATCCAGGGACTGGGTATGAGGATGATACAGCATTGATACAACCACCAATGACAAGAGTCTGATGTCGGCTGTGAACAACCACACTTGATAGGGTTGGTGGCCATTGTCATGTGACCGGAAACATTGGGGCCATTCCCACAATGCAATCAACCCCAAGCTGCAGTGAAACCCCGCACTACGCCCACACCTGTTATCTTCTACATTCAAAGAACACGAGGACCCTTGCTCTAAGAGTACTCTCAAAGAATGCATGACATTCACCCACAGCTCCTTCTGAACTGGCATTTTATATTTCTTTGTCTATTGAAGTGTTTCCTCTGGCTTGGCATTCCTCTCGCTGCACTAGCCTTGTCACAACAGCAACTTTTCTTGGTTTCTACTGTTTACATACTGTCGGAGTGCTTTGTGCTCTGTTCATTGGTCTGTCTTTATTGGAGCTTCTCTCACGCCCACCATTATCTATATCATGACGTTTGTGATGAAATTGACGGATGTTAGAAGCGTAGTAATTGGAGCTAGGCACATACCGTAGCCATGGTATAGATCCAACATTGACCCAAACAACGAATACCCAATTAATGGCTCAGCTTCAAGATTTGCAAACAGGGTTGGTGGATTTCGTGATGGTAATGAATGGGGCAATAGTTGAAGCTACGGCGGTGTTTTCAGTTGGTGGCTGACTCACCAAGCGTTTTAGTATTACCACCGCCAAGACGTCCTTCGTTTCAAGCATCTGCCTCTTTATCCACTTCATCGGCCACTTAAGCAAACTTCTTTGCGGTCATATTTTCCCCCTTAAACCTTTGAAAACCTGTTCCAAATAGGGTTCGGGTTCGTTGACAACTACCACTTGTAATCAATAAGACCGTGTCAGCCATTCCTTCAAATCTCAAGTACTAATAGAGCAAGGGTCCTCGTAACAACATTCCTGTATCTTGATTGAGGGTACAATGGCAAGACACATTACTTATAGATGCGTTGTTATTGCCCAACACATGCCTAACAATTTCTCAATTGCTTGCAACTGCTTTGCTAATCTGAGCACTTCCCAAGAAGAAGACTGGTCTTCCTTTGCATGTTTTGTCACAGCCGTTCCATCATGGAGATCATTATCACCGAGACATGCTTCGACCGAGTCGCGGGTTATTTGATAAAAGAAAGCCATCCAATGGGTCTGTACACATAGATGCATTTTAAGCACCAATACACTTTGCTGCTTGTCATATATCACACAATTGCTTTAACATTTTCTGTTTGGCCATAGATAACATGAAGTGGGGATCCTTAGGTGTGTCGATATTTTCTCTAAAGCACTGCTCCCGTCATCTGTGACTGTTTCATCCATAGCAATATATCCATAAATGATTTGAAGATTCAACTTCCTTGGTGGAATGGATATCAATAACCGAGCTGAAATTATTCACATTCCAGCATGTGCCTTGCTTGTTGTCACCATCTGCAATTCACACATCAAAACACTCACACTGACTCAAGTCTGAAAGTTGTCATTCTTTGTTACATTTGCCCCCCCCCCCCCCCACATGGGGTCTTGCTTGCTGATGGGTGCTGCAGTAAAGTGTATACATCCCTATCTCGTGTTTGAAAGGCACTCAACACCCGGCTGTATTACTGAATGGAACTCCCTCAATATTGGCCTCAACTTCAGAAACTTTTGGATTGTACAATGCCTCTGTATCCCGTTTATAACCCTCTGAAGTTATTTCAACCTGCATTGTACTGCCGATTATAACCCTCTGAAGTTACTTCAACCTGCATTGTACTGCCGTTTGTAACCCTCTGAAAATACTTCAACCTGCATTGTACTGCCGTTTGTAACCCTCTGAAAATACTTCAACCTGCATTGTACTGCCTTTTGTAACCCTCTGAAGTTACGTCAACCAGCATTGTACTGCCTTTTGTAACCCTCTGAAGTTACTTCAACCAGCATTGTACTGCCGTTTGTAACCCTATGGATTTAAGCCAACCAGCATTGTACTGCCGTTTGTAACCCTCTGAAGTTACGTCAACCAGCATTGTACTGCCTTTTGTAACCCTCTGAAGTTACTTCAACCAGCATTGTACTGCCGGTTGTAACCCTCTGAAGTTACTTCAACCAGCATTTTACTGCCGTTTGTAACCCTCTGAAGTTACATCAACCAGCATTGTACTGTCGTTTGTAACCCTCTGAAGTTATTTCAACCTGCATTGTACTGCCTTTTGTAACCCTCTGAAGTTACTTCAACCAGCATTGTACTGCCTTTTGAAACCCTCTGATGTTACGCCAACCAGCATTGTACCGCAGCCCAGTCGCTTGACTCGGTTATTGTATACGTATATATATATATATATATATATATATATATATATATATATATATATATATATATATATATATATAGATATATATATATATATATATATATATATATATATATATATATATATATATATATATATATATATATATATATATATATATATATATATATATATATATATATATATATACCCTTCTGCTGATCTGACCCATCTATTGGTCTGACCCGTTTACAAATCATCTGCGGATCACTTGATGGACTGAAAACGGCCTATCTTATGGTTATATATGCGGATCAGTGTTATATTGTAATTATACCCTTAATTGTACCTGCTTTCTGACGAACAAAATAAAAACTCATTGCATAATCTGATGCCGTCCTTACTTTTTAAACATCATCCGCAAATGGTTCTCACCCAACTGCAGATAAGGAACTCATTACAAAAAATTTAACAGATGTTTATCTATTATTATGTACCAAAATTTGTGCCGTAGTGCCAGATTCTAAGCAAAACAGAGAAAATATATTATAGAAAAAAATAATCTGCGGATGGTTCTGTCCCAATTGCGGATCAGTGTCTGCAAATTGTAACCCATCTGCAAATTGATTCTAAATTGTTCCTGCTTTGTGCTAGGATGGATAAGACCAACTACAAAAAAAACATCAGTGGCATAATCATTATGCAAAAAATCCAAAAGCGCAAACTTTTTAAAGAATAAAAATCATCCGCAAATAGTATGTGAAACGAAAAACTGCAGATAAGGAACTCATCACAAAAAATTTAACACCAACGGATTCATTTATTATTATGCAAAGGCCCAAAAGTTTAAGAATGCCGTAGTGCCGATTCTAAGCTAAAAAATGGAGGCTTTCCTCACTGCGTTCAGTAATCCGCAAGGTGTTGTCTGGGGTATTTTGACAGTTCAAACTCCCTGAACACTCCATCAGATCTCCTGCTCTATACTTACTGTTCAGAATTCCGTGTCTGCAGGCTAGTGTGTAAGACTTGACCTTCTGACATGAACATCGGTTATTAAGCAGGGCAGGCGGGAAAAATCCGTAGATGAACGATCAATCTTTGGTATAGCTACTGACACAGTGTCACCCAAATTTAACTTGCGTGCTGTTAGTACGTTTCTTCCGCTTGGTGGTCAGCCATTTTGCTGACAGACTTGTATGTACGGTCACGTGCATTGTCTCTGAAACTCTCATACTTCAATTGTTTTTTGTATTGATGAGTCGGAATCGTCAACTGAAGGTCGCTTTTGGCTGGCTGATTTTGTTGGTGTGTAATCTGGAGTTGGACTGAAATGATCTTCTTTGGAAATATCATTGTCTGAAGTTTTTTGGAAATGTTATTCAGTTCCACTGTAGGTTTCCGAACACTGTCTTCTGGGCTTACAGTTTGCGTTTGATTTTCCAATTTCTCCTGGTCAACAACGTGGATTTTGGCTCAAGGAACCATGGCATACTTAGGTTCCTGGCCAAACACTAGCTTGTATGGGAGCCTTGGGAGGTCACCGGTTGTATCAGAGGGCTGAACGTTATGGTACATGATACGAGGTAACCACGTGGGCCATGATCCGTCACTGTCAATATCACGTTCTGATTGCATTGCAGCGATGCGTTGTTTAATGACACGGTTGCTACCCTCCTGTTAGTCTCTGTGATTGGGAGTGTCGAGGTCGACCTCTTACAAGCGTTACATCATCACCCCAAATCTCAAAGAGGGAATGCAAAAGTTGATACACAAATTCGCGTCCATTGTCTGAGTGAAAAATCCGCGGTGGACCCAGACATGCCAGTACACGTTGTTCGATCATTTCAACTTGTTTTCTTCTTTAAAGGAAGATTTTGAAACTTCGTGAAGTGATCCACAAAATGGCCCAGTGTTATTGAATGCCTGGTCAGGCATGTGCCGCATATCAATCAAATCAAGTTGCACTCGTTCTAAGAAATTGTTGCAAATGATGGGCTTCAGTGGTGGTCGGACGGTTTGTGACTGAGTCAACTGGCATTTCAGGCAGTGTAGCTTCGTGTGATCCCGTAGTAGTGATTGTACACCTGACGACAGAAACATCAGCAACATGTATTTAGCGGGGGGGGGGGGATTGTAAAAAAAACTTTTAGTAAAATTATCAAGGTATCAAGAGTATTATCGTTAACTGCAGCAACAAATAGAATACTTACATAATGAGAACATTTCTTGTACCCAGCATGGTCCATTTCGGTCTCGTGTACAGTTTTAACCACATCAAAGATGGTGTCAGTGGAAACAACCCTCAAGAATTTCAGGTGCTCACCAGTAGCCGCTTTTTTAACAGGAACAACCAGTGCATCTCGTAATCTATGGCTGGCAAATCCATTCAGTCAAATCGCGGGGGTTTAACGTAATGTCGAAAGTGTGGATTGACTTCTTCAGCTGGGTTTTGAAGATGATGCACAATGTCTTTATATTTTCCCGCCAGTGATCACGGTGTTCTTTTACTCTCAAGAAGCTTCTGAGCGTGTTCATCCTAGATGGCACGCCGGCGTTCTCCGTCAGCCATTTTTTTTCTTTTTGCGTTCTCAGTGGTCAGTTTGAAAGTGAAAGGTAATTTTTATTGACAGCGCTTATATTCAGAATCTCCAAACCAGCTGGGGCACGGGAGCGTTCGTGACGTGTGATTGCATTGTTTTCCCCCCCTATAGCATTCAAGTCATTTCTAGGAGTTGCCACATATATTCTCCGCTGAATACATGACACTGCATAAACGGAAGCGGAGTCACGACGTCTCCAAAACGCCTTCTCCGTCGTTAAATTGCGCTTGTCACTTTTTAGTTCCAATAGACACCTATCCCCGATACACCGTTGTCGCTAAACGAGCTGACGCCAGATGATAACGATGGCAAGAAAATCTACAGTACAATCTACCGATAACAACATATATGTAACGGATATATGTAACGGAGTCAAGATCATGATTAAGTGCATTCAGCTACAATACATTCACAATAAAGACGAGCTTCATGTGGCACTCTACAAGCTTCGATGGGAACATTTGAGAAAAAATAGAATTTCCTGGAACTGACTTGATTCAAATATCCAGTAATGGGTGAGAAACATCTGCAGATGGGCCGTTTTCAGTCCACCAAGAGGGTCAGATTGGCAAATGGTCTTTATAATATATATATATATATATATATATATATATATATATATATATATATATATATATATATATATATATATATATATATATATATATATATATATATATATATATATATATATATATATATATATGTATATGTATATGTATAGGATAGTATTTGAAACACATTGTTGCTGAAACTAGAGTCACATTGACCTTCATATGAGCATCAACTCAATTCAGGGCCTATCCGCTACCTATCCCATAGATGTTCCGATTATGAAGTCGTCAGCTTGACTCTTTCAGGTTGGCACAAGGCACAAATAAGATCATAGGACGTGTCACCTGAGCATCTTAGTTCACAGACCCCAGGTTACTATTTGAGCTATAACAATCTCTGTTTTTAACAATAGAACTCGACAAAGATCAAATAACAAAGCCAGACCAGGGTGGGTTAACTATCCCACAATCGCAACCTTTGCATAAAGATATATGCGTATATATAAAAGTAGATATGCTATCTAATCGACCTTGACACGCATTATTGGTTGCCCATCTGCACTTGAGGAAGAGATTTTATAAAACATTTGACCACGCATAAGAAATATTGGCAGGCGATTAATTATTGGTACACCGTGGATACTGTTGGCATGTGTCTTGGCACGAAAGGAGTCAGAGCTATACTAAGATTTATATAAAGAGCTAGCGTGATGGACGCCCGGGACCTGAAGGTGATTGATGCGTTATTTTTATATGAATTGTGGCGTATATAGGTAAGTGATCCAGAACCCCCATGATGTATACTACTTGTGATCGAACGAGGCGAATGTCTTGCGTGCGTCGACTGTACTATCACTATGTAATACACCCTGGTAAATGAGGGCATCAGCCGGAGGCTATGTCCGTTCATCTGCTGCCATGGTTAACAATACCGATCGGGGTGATTCGTGTATTCATACTTGTTATAATTCGATTCTGATACCCCTAGGCGATGCTTATCATGTACAGCCTGTTGAGATGCCGATGGAATGGGCTTAAAATAAACAATCATTATCATAATCATTATCATAATCATTATCATATCATTATCATTATCATTATCATTATCATTATCATTATCATAATCATTATCATAATCATTATCATAATCATTATCGTCTGTCGAGATACCGACCACCTCATGCTATTGTCTCAGATTCTGACTCGCATGTACTGCTATTTATGGTGCACCGTATTCATCCTGTAAGGATGGGTTGGTTGCATGGGTGCTCCGCTGGTTGTGATGAACTCACCATTAAACACTACATTCATGAATATACAGAAAGGTATTTCATCTGAACTAAGCTTGACAAGGCAAGTTTATTAATCCAACTCAATATACAACAATGTTGTGATATTGGCAGTTAAATGAAATGCAACATAAACCCGCACAATGATTCTGACCTGCTGAACATGGCATGTGTTTTAAGTAATTATTTTAGTGTGGTTTTCATGCGACAATGAACTTAAGTGACACATTGAATGGGAGAAACAACGAGTACACGTATATAATTATATAAACACCATTTCAGAGTTCAGGAAAGACCATCGGACCACGGACATGTCCGGTATTTTTCTCTTTGGTCCGATAAATAAAGCCATTTCTTTCGGTATTGTGTCCGACAGTTTATTTGAACTGTGCAAAAATAGAGAAATATCACTTACACCAAACCAGGGTTGCGTTTCGTTTTGCCGAACATATCGGAAGTCAATACTACCAAAATTAGTAGGGACGGTACGAATTTGTGAGCTATGGGCAGAGCGAAAGTGTGTTGTTTTCGATATGTAGGAAATCGAAGCGGGTTTTTGTGCTTCGCGATAACTGCGATTTTCCCGGCTGGCTTACCGCGCTGTGGTACAACCAAGGCCTGGGAGGACAGAAAAAATATTTGAAGAAAGATAGGATCCAAACACATTAGGGGAGTAGACCATGGTTGAATATACTAAATGTTCTGTAATTGATGAATGGACCACATGATGACCGAAAGATTTTGCAGCCAGCGGAGCTCCTGATCTATGTCCTTTGCCGAACATTTTTAGTTGATCCTAAAAATGATGACGTCTTATTGAACAAAGCAAAAATGTTTAAATTCTTTAAGAATGTCTTCCATCGCGCTGCGCAGGGTGTTTGCGAACTTCCTGGCGCTGGTCGAGCCATTCGACTTGAAGCTTGTGATGGAGAAGTTAACTGCAACATGCACGTGTTTCAATACTACCTGAATGATCGGGGGTTTGTAGCTATGAAGAGCGTGTTGTTTTGATATTGAAATCAACCGATAACCGGCTTGTAACCGACACAGAATATTTGAAGTAGATGGATTTAAGTCATTGATACAAATGAGAATTGATAATATCACGTGACCGAAAGAACACGGATGACTAGCCGAACATTTTAGTTGATCCTTGATGACGTCATTGGAAAATGGCTTTCATGTCTTCCATCGCGCTGCGCAGGGTGTTTGCGAACTTCCTGGCGCATGCACGTTTCGACTTTGAATAGATTAACTGTGATGGAGAAGTTAACTGTAACATGCACGTGTTTCTGGCTGAATGATCGAGGGGTTAACTTTTACATGCACGTGTTTCTGACTGAATGATCGAGGGGTTAACTGTAGCATGCACATTTTTCTGAAATAAATTAACTGTTACATGCACATGTTTCTTACTGAATGATGGTTAATTTATCTGTAACATGCACGCGTTTCTGACAGAATGATCGTTATATTAACTGTAACATACACGTGTTTCTGAATGAATGATGGACAAGTTAACTGTAACAAACACGTGTTTCTGACTGAATGATGGACAAGTTAACTGTAACATGCACGTGTTTCTGACTGAATGATGGATAAGTTAACTGTAGCATGCACGTGTTTCTGACTGAATGATGGATAAGTTAACTGTAGCATGCACGTGTTTCTGACTGAATGATGGATAAGTTAACTGTAACATTCACGTGTTTCTGACTGAATGATGGATAAGTTAACTGTAACATACACGTGTTTCTGGCTGAATGATGGAGGAGTTAACTATAACGTACACGAGTTTCGGACTGATTGATGGAGAAGTTAACTGTAACCAATTCGTGTTTTTAACTGAATGACCCAACGATGCATCACATCGATTGCGTATTGTCCTTATTGGAACCTAATACAGCCACCTCATGGCTATCGCTCATTGGCTCCATTAGGGAAATCTTAAATGATAGAGCCAGATCACGGCCGCCTCGTTAAAGCCACGCGAGACACGAGACTTACTCATCTCGTCGCCATGTAGGACGTATGAGATGCCGTAGCCGTCTTTGCAGTATGGACCAAAGCCGCCGATGATTCCGCTAAAGTCGGCGTCCGTTCCCATGACGAACATTTCCGTTGGAGTTTGTGAGGTGGACAAAAGATACGGACTTCTCCAACTCTGTACAAGTATATGGTAAGATTTGATACCATCATCAACAAAGAAGTTTACCAACTGATATGATATTTACAATAGTGCCTATGAAGCAAAATCTTGGCTGCATTGTCAGTTGGGTACTAGGAACATGCTTTTCACCTTGTCTTTGAAGATCTGCGGGATATCCATGCCCAGCTCGCGGGAGGCCATGAACAAGGCGAGCAGGTGCCGATCACATCCCTGGCCCATAGTCGCTCTCAATCGGTAGGCGGTCTGCTGATCGACAGCTTTTTTGAGATGCCCCCTCTTGCTCTCGGTCGTCGCGTTAGGGTCGTCCATGGCTGCCACCCAGGCGACGCAGTGGGAGGAGTTGACGTGAACGGTCTCCGTGCGACCCAATGCGAAACAGTCTGAAAACACGACAACAAGTTCAAAGAGCTCCTTAGTCAGTGCGTGTGCATGGCTCATTCCACGTTAACTACGGATAAGTCATGTATGGTGGAGGATAGAGAAGGGAGTGGGGTGAGAATAGGGCGACATTCTCCACGACGTACCTGCCCGTTGCGGGTTCGTACGTCCTCGGTTGGTAGCCATGTAGGCGTTTATAGGTAAGCTGTATAGCCATCTGGGACACAAAACCACCCGGCACATTTAACCTCGGTCCACATAGACCCAATGTATCCACCTCCAGCGCTCACTGCCGCCATTGAGAAACTTGTCGACACCAGTAACTGATACCTGAATATAGCCGTCAGGACTCATCCTCTTCGCCTTCATGAATCCCTTGCCATAAGGGGGGTGCATGATGATCAGGTCCAGGTCATCGACCTGCAATCAACCACATGTCAATCACGTGACACGGCAGAAGGGGGTGGGGGCGGCGGCTGTTTATCATCTGCAGCACGTGATCGCTGTTTATTTACTTATAAACGTATTGTGACCTCATTTCTGTACTCCGTCAAGGCCTTCGTGATGGGTTCCTCCAATCCGGTTACGTCCCAAGTTAACCTGGTCATGGCGAACGTCCAATGTTGGTTATCGAGTTATCAGCAAGGTTGGAAATGTGGCAGTTAAACACAAATGTATTGATTTCATGGTATCTCCTCAACATGAGGTTTGAAGATGCGAGATTGTACAGTGTGGATATGTCCAGTACCGTTTTGGCATGGGCAGCGTCCTTTTTCTGACACCAGGGGTCTCCACCACATCACCTTCCGCCGAGTACACCTCGTGGTATAAATGGTACTCGCTTAATGACACGAAGACCTATACACAAACATACGTGGTACTTCGATCTTACAAAACGCCTTCAAGCAAACACATGTGGACTAAACACCTGGTAACAATGACACGCGTGACGGCGGTAAACTCGTGTGAGGGCGATAGACTCGTGTGAGGGCGATAGACTCGTTTGACGGAGGTAACCTCGAGTGATAGGGGTCAGTTTGTATGAGGTCAGCAACGGGATTTTAATCTATTTGCTGTTGTCTTTAATGTCATAGGATCTCCACATGCTTCTAACTATGTGCTTACTGTGGCATCTAACGCCGTGTGCTCCACGTTGTGGCCCAGGCTAGCATCTCCCAGTACCACAGTGTTAAAACCTTTGTCAAACCACCTGAAACAGACAAAGGTGTTTATTGACAGGGGAACTTGAGGAACAAAGCCAATGAATGGGTCTTCAAGATTGATGAGTTCGGATTACTGTACTGGATTATCTGAAATCTAAAGTTCTAAATCAAAATGTGAAACGGACAGGAGAAAAGGTTAAGACAAAAGACGCTTTCAAAACAGGGTACGCCAAAGACGTTCAATGTCGAATTTGCCTGCTGGCATGCGAATCTGATCACGTGTTCATTGACATATATAAATGATTCCACGAATGGAAACTGCAAATAATGCCGACCAAAAGCTGATAAATGAATGGGGATAATATGTTTGCAATTGTTCGATAGTTTATTGACACTATCTTGGACATTGTGTGATCATTATTGACCGTCTCCAAATACTCTTGCTCAGAGGAGATAACAGTTGGTAGTCGTGTCAGTGTCAAGATTTAGCATGTACTAGGAGACGCATATACATACCTGTCAATGCCCGAGCCAGTAAATATTCTCTTGCAGTTTTCATCTTCATCCTTTCACAGGATATCGATGTAAACATTATTGTCAACTATAGCAATGTGGATCAAATTGCACTGATGAATCAACAAGCCATATTGAAGAATTATATATCAGATCTAAAACATTATTAAGATTAAACTCGAGGAGACCAAATGAAAAAGATAACGTTTCATATCTGTAATTGTCCATTCCCTATATTAATGTTGTATTTGATATCAATTACCACATACCAGGGGTGCGGAATCATCAAGACACACCACAAACATGGCGGACTCCACCGCCAGTAATGTCTCTGTGTTGTTCCGGGATAGAATGTCCCGGTGCTTGGAATGGAAACACACGGAATGAGAGATGGCAGTGAACATGCTTAATGGATGGGAGGTAAATTGAGGGAGAGTTTTAGTATTCACACTATGCCCGGTACATTATTGTACGCTGTGTTATACCCACTTTGGCCCATTCCGTTCTGTTCTGTGTTGTTAAGGCCGCCACATTACACGCCTTACTGGAATCTGACATCAGTAAACAAATATACGCGGCGAATCACTTCATGACCACTGCCCAAGACATGTCGTTGCATGAGAATATTACCGTACGCGTACCTTCTGTGAGCTGCATAATTTGGTCGAGCTGTTCTTTCACCTCCACTGGCGTTATAATGGTTTTCTTGCTTCCTTTGGAATTAGTAGCCACGAGGTCAAGGACGAAGTACTGACCATTCCTACAGCGTAATCAAGAGGAATTAAAATGATCCAAATAGAAATATGGGTCATTATACATCCATAAGTCCGGATATGTTGAAACAAGAAGCCCGCGAGCCGGGTGCTTCACCTGATAACAACGATATGCTTCTTGCCAGAGTGCCTTGCGATGGAATCGATATTCTCACCGGGGATACGAGCTGTGTTAAACAGGGATCTACAACCAAATTACAACCACACACATCATACGCCATAGGTTGTTTCCTCTCATATTAAAGTAATAAAATTTTCGCATAATGTTAACTGATTTATTGATATTTCGAATGAAGATAGTATTGACATTTCACAGACAAATGCCGGAATAACTAACTTGTATCCGTTCATACAAATCGGGATCAACCCCTGGATCCGGACGGGCGCCGGACGTTCGCCTTCCAACAACTGGCAATATCTTTAAGTCATAGCAAAACGAGAAAACATGATCTCACAATCGCCGTCACGATATCAGCTCTTATAAACGGTAACTTGATTTGACGGAGAATTCGCGTACATTTTCCCGCGACTGACTGACTTACTCTGCCATTAAGCTGATAACGTTAGCGCGACTGACTGACTTACTCTGCCATTAAGCTGATCGTGTTAGCAGCGCGGGCCACCATGTTGGTCGTTCTCCGTTTGGGGATATTGAGCAAATTGTAGTAATTGCTGTTGACTGAAAGAAACCTAGACAGATTATTACACGGTCGCTGCTGGCAGGGGTCAGGTGGAATTTGTATAAGCATTTACGCATGAAATATTGGCCATTTCACAGCCGCGCACATCAATTATTTATCTTAATCTTGCCGATTTCACATCGTATCACCGCTCATGTTTGCATTTAGAAATGGTAATGATATGAGCTATGTTATTTCAGTTAAGATTTTTTAAATTTGTCATTAATATTGCGTGTACTCATACAACAAGGAGCAGAACATCGACTCACTAGCCAGCGAATCACGTCCAGCCAGGTACGCCGCCGTCATCCAGTACTCGAAGATCCAGTTGACCTCCCTTTCCGCCCTACCAAGTACACATATACAGTACTGAGCAGTGAGTGCTTGGAGCTATATAAGTCTAGCTAAATACTAAGATTTGGTTAAGGAGAAGATTGTTGCTTGTCTTTTCTCTTACCGCTCCTGCAAATGCCGATGAAGTTTTGGTCCTTCATTTTCCCTGAAGATTTCCACGGCTTCCTTGGTGCATGCAAAGTCTTCTTTGCTCAGCAGGGTCGCGTTCGCAGCCAACCAACTGAACACAGTTAGTGGTGGAATACGTTGTAAGACTGTGCTTGGAGGAATAAGGCGTCGATTCAGACAGCGATTGGAGAAAAAGGGGGTATCAGGTCAGACTTCGATTGGAGGAATTAGGTGCGATGTCAAACAGGGCTTGGAGGAACAAAGTATTGGGTCAGGTAGTGATAGGAGGAATAACGTGAGAGGTCAAACACTGATCGGAGGAATAAGGTATGAGGTCAAACAGTGAGAGGAGGAATAAGGTATGAGGTCAGACAGTGATAAGAGGAATGAGGTATGAGGTCAGACAGTGGTAGGAGGAATAAGGTATGAGGGCAAACAGTGATAGGAGGAATAAGGTATGTGGTCAAACAGTGATATGAGGCATAGAGTATGAGGTCAAACAGTGATAAGAGAAATAAGATATGAGGTCAAATAGTGATAGGAGGAATAAGGTATGAGGTCAAACAGTGATCGGGGGAATATGATATAAGGTCAGGCAGTGTTAGGAGGAATAACGTGAGAGGTCAAACAGTGATAAGAGGAATTGGGTATGAGGTCAAACAGAGATCGGAGGAATAGGGTATGAGGTCAAACAGTGATATGAGGAATAGAGTATGAGGTCAAACAGTGATAGGAGGAATAAGGTATGAGGTCAAACAGTGATAGGAGGAATAAGGTATGAGGTCAAACAGTGATATGAGAAATAAGATATGAGGTGAAATAGTGATAGGAGGAATAAGGTATGAGGTCAAATAGTCATAAGATGAATAAGGTATGAGGTCAGGCAGTGATTGAAGGAATTAGGCGTGAGGTAAGGAAGTGATCGGAGGAATAAGACATGAGGTCAGGTAGTGATTGGAGGAATAAGGTGTGAGGTCAGGTAGCGATTGGAGGAATTAGACATGAGGTCAGGTAGTGATTGGAGGAATAAGACATGAAGTCAGGTAGTGATTGGAGGAATAAGACATGAGGTCAGGCAGTGATTGGAGGAATAAGACATGAGGTCAGGCAGCGATTGGAGGAATTAGACATGAGGTCAGGTAGTGATTGGAGGAATAAGACATGAGGTCAGGTAGTGATTGGAGGAATTAGACATGAAGTCAGGTAGTGATTGGAGGTATAAGGCGTGAGGTCAGGCATTGATTGGAGGTATAAGGTGTGAGGTCAGGTAGTGATTGGAGGAATTAGACATGAAGTCAGGTAGTGATTGGAGGAATAAGACATGAGGTCAGGTAGTGATTGGAGGAATAAGACATGAAGTCAGGTAGTGATTGGAGGTATAAGGCGTGAGGTCAGGTAGTGATTGGAGGAATAAGACATGAGGTCAGGTAGTGATTGGAGGAATAAGACATGAGGTCAGGTAGTGATTGGAGGAATTAGACATGAAGTCTGGTAGTGATTGGAGGTATAAGGGGTAAGGTCAGGTAGTGATTGGAGGAATAAGACATGAAGTCAGGTAGTGATTGGAGGTATAAGGCGTGAGGTGAGGTAGTGATTGGAGGAATAAGGCGTGAGGTCAGGTAGTGATTTGAGGAATAAGACATGAGGTCAGGTAGTGATTGGAGGAATTAGACGTGAAGTCTGGTAGTGATTGGAGGTATAAGGTGTGAGGTCAGGTAGTGCTTGGAGGAATAAGACATGAGGTCTGGTAGTGATTAGAGGAATAGGGCGTGAGGTCAGCAAGTGATCATAGGAATGATATGTCATGTCAGGTAGAGGTCTGATACTTCAGCAGTGACTTGTACGTTGGATTTTTATAGAAATAATATTATTGTTTATACGTTAATTCTGGAGATCAATCCCCCAGGGTTCACCAACGAACAACAAGCTGAACCAGCCCAGCAAATGGTGATGTTACCTGTCTAGCGTGTCATTGAGAGACGGCAGTGGTTGTTTAGGTAAACAACGCTGGAATTCGTACGTGGAGTGCGGACCGGGGCCCATGAGCAGTTTGAGAAGCACACTCCATCCCTGAACCAACATAACACCTCCAAAATAGATACATGGGTTCATAAAGCGAAGTAATCAATCTCGTACCTGTCATATTGACAAAGTAAGGTTAGTTATCATAGAGCGAAACACTCTTGACGTCTTGGGACGTCATTTTTCATTATCTCGATCGGTACACAGCCCCCTACAACCCGACACCCCCCCCCCCCCCCCCCCAACCCCTCCGCCCTCTACTCAATATATAACACGTTAAGTGGTCACCCATTACGGGTATCAGTTATTGTTTCGTCAAATTCAGAAGCGAATTTGGGATCCACAACCATAAAACAGCGCAACAAAACGGGCCCGAAATTATAGCTTAAGGTACTAAGTTCACTCTACCCTGTTGCCATCACCATATCGCCGCCCCTAACATCGCTACGTCCGGTCATTTTACGTGAATGAGCCCTTCAGGTAGCAGGTGGAGACAGGTAGGAGATAACATTCTGAGGGACACTCGACTCACTGTACTATTGCTACCATGATAAATGAAAGCCAATGAGGTGAAGGCCATGATGACAAGCCAAAAACCAGACTGATGGTTGCTTAACGACGTCACAGTGTACCCGAATCCCCACTGAACTGCTTAATGACCTCACAGTGTATCCGAATCCCCATTAAACTGTTTATTCCAATACAACTTTCACGGCTACAATACCATGGATTCAATACAACACGTCGTTCATGCGTACAGTTCGTGGCTAGATTCATCCATCATCGATAAACTATCGCCTACTTGTTCAAGTGCCCCCTTCTTTTGTTTGTCTTTCTGTGCGTGTGTTGTCCCAAGAGACATCTACAGCTTAGAGGGACCAAGGGATCAACGTGAACATAATAGTTCCCATTCTAAGTACAATAACTACAGTGAACAGTGCTTATTATATCTATTCCCTCTGCCAAGGACGTAATTAACACACCCCCCCACCCCTTCCTAATATGTGCCCGCACATCATCTGAATATGTTATCAATGGTATTTTTATGACACTTTAATGAATTACTGGTTGATTTTAAAATTTGACAGCCAATGCAGATAAAGGTTTATTTGACTTATTCCATGTCCCATTTTAAGTGGGTCAAGGAAATGTCTGACCTAACTTAATGAGATTGCCGACTTTAGCAGCTTGAATCTTTTTTAACTTGATCGCTTTGCTACGTTTCGCAAAGACGACGCCCATTTAGAGGTTTCGACTTGGGTTTTCTCATTTGGGGATTCCTTGTTTGGGTTGCAACAACAAACACCACCAGCAAGCATAGATTGAGTTCATCCTCAACCGACTCAATTTACTACAATGAGAAATTCCTAATCAAGGGTTCTAGTAAGAGTAATTCCTATACGCACTCTATTTAACTATGGTTCTAGTAAGAGTTATTCCTAAACCCACTCTATTTAACTATGGTTCTAGCAAGAGTTATTCCTAAACCCCCTCTATTTAACCATTGTTCTAGTAAGGGTAATTCTTAAACCCCCTCTTTTTAACTATTGTTCCAGTATGAGTTATTCCTAAACCCAATCTATTTAACTATGATTCTAGTAAGAGTTATTCTTAAACCCCGTCTAACTATCGTTCTAGTAAGAGTTATTCCTAAACCCAATCTATTTAACTATTGTTCTAGAAAGAGTAATTCCTATACGCACTCTTTTTACCATGATTCTAGCTATAGAAATGTATCAACCCACTCTATTTACCACGGTTCTGGCAAGAGTAATTCCTAACGAATTATATTTACAATGCTTCAAGTCAGAGTTATAAATCAACCTAATTTAGTAACATTTTTCTAGTAAATGTATTTCCTCCTCAGCTCACTCTATTCACAATTGTCCTAGTGAACGCTATCCTCAGCCAGCTCTTTTAACCATGGTTCTAGAGGGAGTAAATCACCAATCAACACTGTGCCATTGTTATTGTAAGAGAAATCAACCAACAAAGTCTATTTACCATGGTTTTGGTGCTTTTCGGGGCGGTCATCCAGCCACGGTACGTCAGTAGACGTTTGATTGCACGCATGCGGGTCCATGCCCCTGCTTTGGTGGCGCCAAAGCCGAGGAGAAAGCCGAATAGCGCCAAGTAGAAGCGTGATGACAATTCATCGGAGGACCAGAGTAGCTTGATGGAGCCGAGGAAGGACCAGGTAGGAAGCAGGTGAGAGGGGCAGAGTGCCGCAATGGCCGCTGTCAGAGTTCCTATGGAGGCCGGACTCAGAGCCTTCATGTAGAGCGGAGCCCTGATCTTCACGTAGTCGTCAGGGCGTAGTGTGCTATGTTGGCCCGACATGCTGCGGTTAGAATAGTCTATATCCCCTTGGTCAAATGTTCAAATATCAGATTTCCATAAGCAGCTGCAGTAGGGTATGGGTTGAGGAGAGAAGACCTGGCGACCTAGGTGGGCTGACTTTGTCAACTAGGCCATCTGGCTTTTTCGCACCTTTTATAAATAGCCAGTCCCGAGGTTACTCCATGTATTCCACTGGTAGCAGCAAGTGGGTCAGACTTATCTTTTAAGGTTTATGAGTGCGTTAAGGTGAGAATGTTGTCTACCGGACAGAATGACTCGAGTAGCTCAGTATAGGATTTTCGTGATAAGGCTAGGCTGCGTTGCGATGATTATGGTAGCAGGAATCGACAGTAAGCTCTCGACATGATTACGTGGTAGCACGAGTGCGATGCATGACAGTACGTTAAATTGTCGGGATATATGTCACCAGATTGTTCATTAACGCGATGCGGACAGCTCCTACACGGTCAGGCCGCACACCACATTCGCAGTGTTCGTGACCTACTCAATCATTAAATACATGTTATATGACATGGATGCACACAGTTGGTGGTCAAGGAATGTTTAACTCTTGTCGATTGGTAATAAGAGAGCAATATCTTAGAAAGCAACAATCCATCAGTGTAAACGACTACACCAATAAATCAATAAGTACCTGTAAAAGGAATCGGTGCCCATCAATTCAACTAAAAATGAATATGCACGAGATTAACTCTAAAGCACTGTCGTCCATTTAAACGTGTACGAGAACAACTATAAAGCAATTTGCACGAGTACAGCTGTAAAGCAATTTGCACAAGTATAGCTATAGAGCTGTGTGCATAAACTATAAATATATATGTAAAAGTATAACCATAAAGCAGTGAGCATGATATAAGTTATAATTAAGTTGTGTTCATAAATGTAGCCACAAAGTAGTGTGCATAAGTACAATTATAAAGCAGAGTTCGTGACTAGAGTTACAGAGCAGTGTGTGAGGCGAAAACAGGTTACGAGTTTCATGTTATCGCAGACGATTACGCTATATTATCAGCGTGTCTGTATGGATCATATTGACGCAGCACAATCCAATGTCAGCCTTTGACCCTGTTGTAAGCAACCGGGACGACGAGGAGCATTAAGTGGGACAGAAGACAGGTAGAACCGTAAGGTCAGAGATGACTTGATAAGGTTGCTTATGATAAGTGGGGAGTTAATGCGGCTTGTGGGCGAGTTAATGAACGCTTACTGAAGATAACATTGCTGCACGATCGAGTCTACATTGACGTAACCTTTTAATGCGAGAAATGAAATAATTGACTCTCTCACGAAAGTCATATGCTAACAAGCCAGGAAGTGTGAATGATATTGGGTAATGTGTGGGAAGGCAAGGGTTTTGCATTCAAAGGTATTGGTGGTCCGTGAAACCATCATTGATAAGCAAGTATATTTCGAAAGTCCAATGATTGCTCAATACATATATATACATAAGTGTAAATATATAAGAATAAATATATATAAACATACAAATATATGCGTATAAATAGACATATATATATTTATATATGTAAATACACATATATATATATACATTCATATATATATAAATATGCATATGTATATATGTATATATAAATATGTGTGTATATATATATGCGTGTGCTTGTGTGTGTATATATATGAACAAATATATATATACATATATATATATATATATTTTTATATATATATATTTATATGTATATATACATATTTATATGCATATATAATTATATATGTATGCATAAGTATAAATATACACATATACATATACATATGCATATATATGAATTTATATATGTACATACATATATTTAAATATATATATATACATTCATATATATTTTTATATGCATGTATATATATAAATATAAGTGTGTATATATATGCGTGTATTTGTGTGTGTATATGTATGAACAAGTATATATATATATATATATATATATATATATATATATATAAATTTATATATATATATTTGTATGCATATATATATATATATTTATATATACATATATATGTATATATATGTATACGTATAAATATTTATGAATATATATCTGTACAAATATATATATACATATATATATATGCGGATATATATGCATATATATATATAGATTGATATGTATATGTAGTTATACAAATATATATATACACGTACATATATATATGAAATACATGCATCCATATAAATATAAATGCATGCATGCATATATATATATATATTTATAGAGATATACTGTATATATATATATATATATATATATATATATATATATATATATATATATATGTGTGTATATATATATCTGTGTGTATTTGTGTGCACATGTGAATATTTTATATATGTATATATATATATGTGTGCACATATATGAATATATATATATATATATATATATATATATATATATATATATATATATATATATATATATATGTATATATATATAAATATAGTTGTATATATATATAAATATGTATATCTGTATGTATTTATATATGTATATATATATATATATATATATATATATATATATATATATATATATTCTATATATATATATATATATATATATATATGCATATATATATATATTTACAAATACCAACACAAGCACACACACAAATATATATGCATAAATATATATGTATACATGTATATGAATATGTATATATATATATTTATTTATTGATGTACATACATATATATATACATAACTATATGTATATATGTATATAGATATATATATGAATATATATATGTATATATATAAACATTCACATATCTATATATCTCTATAAATATTTGAGTATATATATATTTGTGTACATATATGTATATATCCTTCTATATATTTATATATATATATATATATATATATATATATATATATATACATATATATGTATATATATTTATATATATATGTGTGTACGTTTATATATTCATATTCATATAGATATGAATATATATATATGTATATATATATATATATATATATATATATATATATATATATATATATATATATATATATATATATCCATATATATATATTCTTATGCAGCAATGTGTCCTAGCAAACGTTCATAACGTAGTCTCGTATCATAACGTTGTTGCGGTCTGATCTTGAGCAGGGTATAATGTCTAACGTCGAATATCGATGGATATCGTCTTTCGGGGTATATCTCAATAACAGGCTAGCTACTCATTTTATGATGGAAACATTACAACCGACTTCTATGATTAAAATAATGTTAATGATCTATATCGTTATTATGTACCATAATGCTCAAGATGCCTTTTTCGATTACTTCGGGCTATTTTTGTTTTGTCTCCCATTTTGTCTGTCGGTTATAATGACTTGATTTTGATGCTTTCTTTGCATTTGGATAACGCCTCCCCACATCGTTCGCAAAAATACGCCAATGAGGAATTATCAATGCATTTCAATATGATGCGATATCACCATCCTGTTATACCCAGCTAAACAACCGAGTGAAACATGCAACGACAAGTTACTGTGCGTGGTTAGTTCAATGGGACTAGCTATTGTACGGCAAATAATCTTGGGGAAGATGTCATGAACCCCGGGTCCAACATAGCACGAGTTTATATATATTGACTCAGTTTTATTTTCCCAGTGCTTCTGGGATTGCCACAGAGCATTGCCATATTTGGAAAAATAACGCAGATATTGCATAACATTTTGCAATGGTACTTAAAAAGTACAGCACCAAGCCAACTCGCTTTTCCCAGAAATAGAGGTGTGAATGTCAGAACATCTTTCACGACATATTCCCGGGGATTATTCTTTGTGATAATAACTTCTCATTACTAGTGTATGGATTTAGAAAGAAATGCGGGCAATTATTTAACAGGTTGGTATGATAAGATTTTGTATTCCACGATTCAGCCACTCTGGTATTAAATGGGCTTCCACAAACAATATGCATTCATATAGTGCAGAGCGTTCCGATGTCAGACGAACGAGGTTCTTAGTGCGATTGTGTTTTTAGTGCGTTAGGCAAATCTTTTGCCAAGAAGACACGAGGCGACATGACTCGTCAGCTACTTCCTTGTCAACACAGTCATACGTGCAACCCGAATAAAAAAAAAAGTTATATTTAGTCTCTGACTACGACCAAGAGTAAATAATAAAAGCGTAATAAAGTTAGCTGTCATATATAAATATATAGGTTGGGTTCCGCAACTTTTGACTTAAAAACTCATGAGGCAGTGTCGTTCATCAATTTCCTACCTCATATTATATATATATATATATATATATATATATATATATATATATATATATATATATATATATATATATATATATATATATATATATATATATATATATATATATATATATATATATATATATATATATATATATATATATATATATATATATATATATATATATGAATAACATTACAGTATGCGAGCTTGATGGTAACATCCCAATGGCCTAGCCCCAGGAGGCTGTGGGCACGAGACTTCAGACCATAAACAGTGTCCCACTGCAAAATGCCTTGAACGATTCAATTCTCACTAGTGAAGCGAATTCCTGGTGTGAGAAAAAATGAAAACTTAGCGAAGATTTCCCTCATTAACTCATAGAGGGTCCCGATATAAATTTGCTGTCCACCAGGTTTTCAAGGTTGCATCCAGAACGTCTCGTGTCAGGTGACACCTAGCGTCACGCGAGGACGACCAGAGTTGGGCAACACTACAACCATTACCGGGCCCAAACATGATATCGTATCAGCTACTTCAGGAAGAGGGTGTCAACACAGTCTTACGTGCAACCCGAATGAAAAACAGATATAGTTCGTCCTTGACTGCGACCAAGCGTAAATAATAAAAGTATAACTCAAAAGCTAGCGGTCATATATATATATATATATATATATATCTATATATATATATATATATATATATATATATATATATATATATATATATATATATATATATATATATATATATATATATATATATATATATATATATATATATATATATATATATATATATATATATATATATTTATACATATATATATATATATATATATATATATATATATATATATTATATGTGTAGGATGGGTTCGATAACTGTTGGATTGAAACTAATTCTACGCTTCCCGTGAGAATATCTCGCCTGCATTTTAATGTCATATTATTTATAACCTGATCGTGACCCAAAAGTTGTGAAAGTCAACATCAGCCGATTTATTTTGCTCTCATGTTGACAGATAATTGAGTCGGTTTCATTGTCAATGCGGCTCTAGTACGCATGCTCCTGGGACCACATATTACCATTTAAAAGCACTAAACGCGGTATGTCGCATTTAAGGCGACACGGTTGACTGTGAACATTGTGAATGTCCACAGAGGCTGACCAGAGGCTGACCAGTTGTCTGTCTGAACGCTGGGATTAGATCGACGACCTAGTGAAAGGATCTGAACTTCAGCGCGCAATGTTTATTCAGGGATCCACCTCGGGGAATTTCACAGAACTGACTCAATGATATTATGGCATACCCTCATATTTAAAGACGCACCTTTAAGAGGAGCGTTGGTGCTCAAAACAGACCATATATATCATTATACACTGAGGAAGCGTGGGAACATTTTCACAGGTAAGGTTTTAGGTCTGGTCTGTGCATTTAAAACTTGCTAAATATTAGTGAGCTATTAATGGATCGAGTTGGATGAAGGGGAAGATACAAGTCGACGAACCTTACTCGCTTTATAGATCAGAGTTTCTGTGAGCACCTAAATCTTTTTCACGTGCTTAGTAGCGTTCTGACTATATATATATATAATATATATATATATTCAATTAGGTTTTTTCCACAGTTGGAAACCATCAGGAAGTTGAGCCTGAAATGGCATTCTCTATCCCTTCTATAACACTGCTTATTAGCGTTCTCATAACCGGAGCTGCAGGGCAAAGTAAGTACGTGTGTGTGCGCGCGTATGTGTTTGTGAGTATAATTGTAATTTATGGATTTATGTATATATCTCATGCATGTACGCACGTGTGTGAGTGTGCATGTATGCGTCCATGTATGTATTTAGTTATATATGTATGTATTTAGTTATGTATGTATGTATGTATGTATGTATGTATGTATGTATGTATGTATGTATGTATGTATGTATGTATGTATGTATGTATGTATGTATGTATGTATGTATGTATGTATGTATGTATGTATGTATGTATGTATGTATGTATGTATGTATGTATGTATGTATGTATGTATGTATGTATGTATGTATGTATGTATGTATGTATGTTTGTTTGTATGTATGTATGTGTGTGTGGGGGTGGGGGGAGTGGGGTTACAATCGATTCATTACAGTATATACTCAAAATAAAACGTAAATACGATAAATAATGCATCAAATTTACGAAAATGCGTCTTTAGCTTTACAGACTGAAAATTACTAATATTACATTTTATTCAAGGGTAAATCAAGTTATATTTATGATTGCAGTTTTGGCCCCGGAATCTGTGACACCAGGTTAGTGGCAACAAATCATTCACTCCATTCGGTGATCATCTCTACATTGATGTTACCATCCATTCGTTGCTGTTATATATTTTCAGGAGGTAAAATCAATACAGGTGACAACATATACGGTAATGACGTCAGACTGCGTTTTGTCTACCTGCCCGACCAGGCCTACTACTCGTGGACAGACACCAGGTCGTCTCTACCAAAAGGCATCCTCACGAAATTTTACGTCCACTCCCACAACGTTGGAGTGACTAAGGGCGCCGCAGCGATCCGCCTGCAGGTCTGGCGACCAGAAGGCACAGCGGAGTTCCGTCTGATCGCGGAAGTGCGGGTGCTGATGGAGTCATCGCTGCCTTCCGGATCCCTTTATGTCGTGAGTCAGATTTGAATCATGTCTGCTCGGGTACGTATTGTGCTTGGTTCGTATTCGCGGGTTCGCAACCCATCGTGGCATCAGCAAGGCGTTTTCCAAGTAGTGGACGAATTGTACAAAATGATATTTTGTATAGTACGCGACGTTAAGTCAGACTGGTCGCTTCGTTTGCTCACATCATTTCATTCAGTCACTCAGACACTAGATGTGGCCCACAACACCATGCCATAGTCGAAGCCACGTCAAATCAGGGTGTTTTCAATTGACCTCAGAAATAAGATTATTTCCTCCAAATCAAGACATACCCTTTGATTTGTAAACGTGGTCCGCAGTTTGTCATCCCCAATGGAATACCGGTTAAACAAGGTGACCACATCGGCTGGACCTTCGAAACTGAATTCGGACCAATCAGCTTTGAGTGGTCAACCGCATCGTCTGGGCATCGGGTCTACATCCGGCCCGTGAACACCTCCTTCCCGGAAGTGAACGGCATCTACAACTTCAACAACATCTTCCTCTCAGCCCTCTTCTCGATAGCCGCCCAAGTATCACGTGAAGTTGCCATTTGTTTAGAACCATGAATTACCTAACAATGGATTATCGATATCAGGCAAAATTCGATTGACTTATTAATTTTCTGTCTATGTGTTGTAGCGGTTACTGGCCTATTTTCGTGTACATTTGAGGATAGTGTTTGCGATATGGAATCTCAGACAATAGAAGGATCAGGGTCTCTATTGTGGCAGCGACAAAGCGGCACCACTCTGACTAGTGGCACGGGGCCATCTGGCGGCCAGGGCAGGTCGACCTGGTATGTTTACTTCGAGACGAGCAACCCGGTAGCGAACGGACAGACAGGAACGTGAGTAAAAGGTCTCTAACGACCTGTACATGGGGGTGACATGATTATGTTGATCATAATGTGCATCGGGATGTCACGATTATGGTGATCATAATGTTTATTGCGATAACAATGATATTGTGACCGTGATTATTAAGGTGGAGATGGCTATGACGATAGCTTTCATGAAACTCAAACTATTGTCAACCAACGTTCAATCGGTGTATACCCTGATGTCTCGCCAGCATCTCGACAGGGGCGCTGCAGAACCCCGGCATGGCGTGTGTGTCCTTCTACTATCACATGTTCGGTACGTCCATTGACACTCTGACTCTGCTGCGAAGGACTCAAGGGAACTCCGTGCAAGTATGGTCGATTTCACAGAACCAAGGCAACATATGGAAGCAGCAAAATCAGACCGTATTCCTGCCCACTAATGAGACACAGGTGTGATCGTCTACCTCTGACTTGACACCCGTCTTACCTTATGACATCACCGCGGGGGTGGAGTGGTGGGAGGGTTCCATTAGCGTTATTCGTATAGGGTTGCGTGTGGCTCTGCAGGTCATTTGGCAAGCAAGAAAAGGAAGTACGGACTTTCACGGGGACATTGCGTTGGACTCCATATCGATCACGGCAGGGCCATGTGACAACCCAAGTAGGTTCACCTTTTCCACCTGTAGCCGTACGAAGTGGTGACAATGCTATTAGCTAATGTGTCCTGGGAACATTCGTTCATTCATTCGTGACATTGTCTGACAGGTCCTACAACGTCTTCAACGTCCACTTCCACTACTACATCCACTACAACCACGCCCACTACAACTTCACCTACTACGACCACGCCCACTACAACCATGCCCACTACGACCACGCCCACTACAACCACCCCCACTACGACGACATCCACCACAACAACCACGCTCGCACCCTCGACTACAACCACATCTACTACGACCACACCCACAACTACGCCAACAACTACCACACTGTCAACAACCACTAGAACCACACCCACTTCAACCACAACCACACCCACTTCAACCACAACCACACCCACTACAACCACAACCACTACAGCAACAACCTCTACAAACACAACCACCAGAGAAACAACAAGCCCAGGCAGCCCGGAAAACCGTATCTTACATTGCGCATTCGATGACATCGGTGACTGTGGGCTGCGACTAGATATCAACCCTGGCGGCAACCCATGGGTTGTCTGGAACGGTTCCACTCCGTCCGCTAACACGGGGCCTTCAGGGGGCCAGGGCGGGACGCTTGGTTACATTTACTTCGAGACTAGTGATCCGGTTCCTGCCTCTTATCAGTCTAGGTAGTGTTTTGTAAATCCAATATTTGAGTGAGGATGATTATTCAGAAAGCAACATCTCCATAATTTATCTTTTTCCCGAGCATGTCAAAGTTAAACACCCCATATTTAAATGCTCACATAAACACTAGTCTATAAATTGTTGCATGACCGATGAATAAATAGGATTCGAATGGCCACGTTACAGATTCAGCACTGGTCCTTTGGAAGCCGAGGGAGATGTATGCGTCAGTTTCTTCTATCACATGTACGGGTATCACATGGGCTCATTAATGCTTTACACACAAAATGGCGTCTTTGACACTGGAAGTCGTGTCTACCACTTCAACCAGACCGGTGACTTGGGAGATTTCTGGTTCTCAGCGTTCGTCACGGTGACATTGGATAGTTCCAATTCTGTGGTCAGTCGAATTTGGTGTACGAATCGTATATGAAGTAATCTAGGTTTTGTTTAAATAGTGGATGAATTTTGTATCTTAATTGACTGACCCTGTCTGACGAACAACGAAGTTTAATTCTGTGAAAAATGCGTCAAATGATAACCCAGCCATGTGTTTGAATGTTTTCTCTACAAGAATATCTTAAAGATGAATGCTACGATGATTTCGTGTGGTTCTGGCTGTTTTAGTCCAGTTGCTGAAATATGACTAGATTATTGACCTTTTCCTAGTATTAGATGCTAAAAATCATTGAGCATTGGTCGATAGCGGGGCAATTAAAGCAGCTTTCGAATCTGTTGAAAAATTGCTAACTGATCGAGAAACTACGTGTTCGCTGACTCAGTATTGTCACTTTCCAATAGTGTCGCGATCTACTGCGTAACACGTCGTGTTAGCGTAGCACGTCATGTTAGCGTAACACGTCATGTTTGCGTAGCACGTCATGTTAGCGTAACACATCATGTCAGCGTAACACGTCATGTTAGCGTAACGCGTTATGTTAGCGTAGCACGTCATGTTAGCGTAGCACGTCATGTAAGCGTATCACGTCCTGTTAGCGTAACACATCATGTCAGCGTAACACGTCATGTTAGCGTAGCACGTTATGTTAGCGTAACACATCATGTCAGCGTAACACGTCCTGTTAGCGTAGCACGTCATGTTAGCGTATCACGTCATGTTAGCGTAACACGTCATGTTAGCGTAGCACGTCATGTTAGCGCAACACGTCATGTTAGCGTAGCACGTCATGTTAGCGTAGCACGTTATGTTAGCGTAACACGTCATGTTAGCGTAGCACGTCATGTTAGCGTAGCACGTCATGTTAGCGTAGCACGTCATGTAAGCGTAGCACGTCCTGTTAGCGTAACACATCATGTCAGCGTAACACGTCATGTTAGCGTAACGCGTTATGTTAGCGTAACACGTCATGTTAGCGTAGCACGTCATGTTAGCGTAACACATCATGTTAGCGTAACGCGTTATGTAAGCGTAACACGTCATGTTAGCGTAACACGTCATGTTAGCGTAACGTAGCACGTCATGTTAGCGTAGCACGTTATGTTAGCGTAACACGTCATGTTATGCGTAGCACGTCATGTTAGCGTAGCACGTCATGTAAGCGTAGCACGTCCTGTTAGCGTAACACATCATGTCAGCGTAACACGTCGTATGTTAGCGTAACACGTCATGTTATGTTAGCGTAACACGTCATGTTAGCGTAACACGTCATGTAAGCGTAGCACGTCATGTTAGCGTAACACGTCATGTTAGCGTAGCACGTCATGTTAGCGTAGCACGTTATGTTAGCGTAACACGTCATGTTAGCGTAGCACGTCATGTTAGCGTAACACGTCATGTTAGCGTAACACGTCATGTTAGCGTAACGCGTCATGTTAGCGTAACACATCATGTTAGCGTAACGCGGTATGTAAGCGTAACACGTCATGTTAGCGTAACACGTCATGTTAGCGTAACACGTTCATGTTAGCGTAACACGTCATGTTAGCGTAGCACGTCATGTTAGCGTAACACGTCATGTTAGCGTAACACGTCATGTTAGCGTAACACGTTATGTTAGCGTACACGTCATGTTAGCGTAACACGTCATGTTAGCGTAGCACGTCATGTTAGCGTAGCACGTCATGTTAGCGTAACACGTCATGTTAGCGTAACACGTCATGTTAGCGTAACACGTCATGTTAGCGTAACACGTCATGTTAGCGTAACACGTCATGTTAGCGTAACACGTCATGTTAGCGTAACACGTCATGTTAGCGTAGCACGTCATGTTAGCGTAACACGTCATGTTAGCGTCACACGTCATGTTAGCGTAGCACGTCATGTTAGCGTAGCACGTCATGTTAGCGTAACACGTCATGTTAGCGTAACACGTCATGTTAGCGTAACACGTCATGTTAGCGTAGCACGTCATGTTAGCGTAACACGTCATGTTAGCGTAACACGTCATGTTAGCGTAACACGTCATGTTAGCGTAGCACGTCATGTTAGCGTAACACGTCATGTTAGCGTAGCACGTCATGTTAGCGTAACACGTCATGTTAGCGTAGCACGTCATGTTAGCGTAGCACGTCATGTAAGCGTAGCACGTCATGTTAGCGTAACACGTTCATGTAGCGTAACACGTCATGTTAGCGTAACGCCTTATGTTAGCGTAACACGTCATGTTAGCGTAGCACGTCATGTTAGCGTAGCGTTCACAGGCTGCCCATTAGACTTGTGCTAAGGTATCTACCACGTGTCATAGCGTGCATTAATCAGGTTTCCGTCAAAAACACGTCATGTTAGCGTAAGCTCAAGCAGTTGACACGTCATTCCATTTATGTAGCGTAGCAGGATGTTTACGATCGGACTCGTGTTGCGATATCAGTCATGTTTAGCGTCACGCGTTAGCGTAGCACAGCGTAGCGTAGCGTTCACAGGCTGCCCATTAGACTTGTGCTAAGGTATCTACAACGTGTCATACATGTGAATTAATCAGGTTCCCTCAAAGAAAATAAGCTTTTATTCCATCAAATTGAACACTCTGTTATAGTTACTGATGAATTTGTGTTATAAATGCTGACTCCCTTAAGTATTGATGTCGATCTGATATGGCAGGTGGGCTGGGAGGCGATGAAAGGGGAGGATTACCTGAGTGACATAGCAGTTGACAGTGTGACAATCACCACGGGAGCCTGCGACGGTACAGGTAGGGTAGGAGTGATGTAAACTACATCACTGACTGACGTTAGGGATTTGCGCATGCGCTAACTGCCAGCTCGATTATCAGTTGCTTTTTAAGGGCTTGTAACAATTAGATGGCTGCGTGGCATTTGAATGAGGCTGCATGTCGGAAGTGTGTTTCTCTTTGCCTTCACACGGATTACACCACACAGGCCTTGATGGACTGTAATATGCTGTAAGTGCTTGATGCTGTTGTGGCTCTGGTTCGAACTTCGTCAGTAGCTTCAGCGCTATGGAGACCATTTTGTAGTATCTGATGTCCTTTCGCCTTCTGATCATAGACGTTGACACCATCGTCATCAACTTCATCATCATTCCCATCCGCACCAGACGAGCTGAGGTCACGCTGACGTCATGAGGTCACGCTGACGTCATGAGACCCAAACCGATCCATCACCGCTGTGTGTCTATGTTTTCTTTCCACGATAACCCCTCCCGTTTGTCTATGTTTCCTTTCCACAGTAACCCCTCCCGTCTCTACTTCCCAGCCCAGCGAGGCCCTGTTCGTCTGTGACTTCTCTTCAGTCTGTGCCTTCATACAGGACCCCACGGACGACCACCAATGGCTCGTCAATAGCGGCGAAACACCGTCCTCAGAAACCGGGCCGCCCTATGGCGTCGGGGGAGTTGGGAAGTACATTTATTTTGAGGCCAGCGATCCGGTTCAGCCTGGAGAGATGGCCCGGTCAGTACACAGGCATTTAACGGGAGATAACCCTTTTGCAATAAACATTAAAATGTGTATTACCCGATTCGGTCAAATTGCTGTTTGGGAGTTCTTTTATGGAAAACTTTCATCGTTTGGCTGTGTGTATAGCATGATGACTTTCCCCCTGAAACAGACAGGGAAAGCTTGTGTCAGCTTCTGGTACCACATGTACGGAGAGAGTATGGGCAGTCTATTGCTCTACCTGCTCGACGCCGAGAACTTCGCCGATGGCTACCAAACAGTGCTGCGGGTCTCTGGAGACCAGGGACGCGCGTGGATCTTTGTCAGTATTGACGTCGATTTAACATCTCTCACGACCAAGGCGAGTTGTTTGGGGAATTCAAGATTCATTTTAAGCGATTCGGGGCAATTCTTATCGCACCTCCATGTTTAAGTAGTTTACTACATCGATTTTAATCCTTTCTTTTTATTGGGAACACTTAATGATCGATAATGAACCGATATCGGTGCTGTGTAAAAGGCCTCCGAACTTTACATACAAAATTATGCAAATGGTTAGTGGTCGAGGAATAAGCATGCGTATTTCCATCATTTACTGGTATTATCGCTCAAAATCCACACGTGTTCAGTCTAGGATGTTTAGTTGCAACAAACATTGTTTATTACTCACGTCCCTAGAAAATTATACAAACGGACTTCCTTAAGGCTATAGGATCACAGATTGGCTCAATTTTGTGGATATCATTTCCAACAGTAGTACGGAATCGCTCGATGGTTATTTTTTTTCACAACAGAATTCTGATGGTCTTTGATGAAATGCACCATTCATATGCAATGAAAAATTACCGGCCGCTCCTGATATTGATTTTGATCAATACGTACAATTGGGTGTTCTGACATTGTTGGATTTCATGCTTCAGGTCGGGTGGCAGGCAACCAAAGGTTCCGAATATAGCTCGGACATTGCTCTCGATGATATAGTGGTCACATCTGGTGTTTGTCGGGGTTCCGGTATGGTGCTTTTAATCATGGCAGTAGCATTGTGATTCCGTATTTAGTGTCAGAGTCCACTTTTATATGCCAAATAAACCCTACGTCACGACCAGAGAATTCTACTCATTGGTCAACTGCGGATATACTCCAGAAATAAGTTGACGTTATGATCGCATGGCCTGCTTGACGCTTACTTTCCTAGTGCAGTTGTTAAATCGATATTGCTTAAACTATGTCGCTATGAGCATGTGTTAATTGCGCTGTGCTTATTGATAATTAGAAGGTCTGTGCCTTATTGTACTAACGTTATGATTCCCGAACTCTTAGGATCACAAACCACTGCCATTGATGCTAGTTCCACGGTCAGTGATTTAACGACTGAGGATCACGATATAACAACAGAATCAACAACGACAACTGCTACAACGTCAACAACCACTACAGCAACGCCTACATCCTCGCCAGGTAGAACGAAACTGCTCCACAGGCTCCCTCAGGGTTCACATATATGTGTCACATCTTGTGGAAAAGACAGTGGACCGCATGGCTTTCCATAGACTGACCGACAGCGTGTTCTACACTGTCATAAAACGCCCCCCCCCCATATTCTCTGGTTTCTAATATATACATTATCACATACAATATATATACATTAGAAGCCAGGGAGGAGGGGCGTTTTATGACTCGTGTGCCTGTGGCGTCCCTCGCCAGCTTCTGCATGAATCCAGAAGAATAATCTATCCTTGAGAGGTTCATCTCCTTCACGGTCATCCCATCTTTGCTCGTTCCATTTGAACACTTTCCCCGTGTTGTTCTTCGTCATTATCAGTCGGCGCCAATGTTGGCTGTTTCCGGGTTCCCTAAACTGCTACAGCTACTTCACCTTTAGCTCGGCTTACGCACAGTGTCAACATCTCATCTTGACGTGCTATATTAATTCATGCAATGCTGTGCTGGTGCTATGCTAAAGTTCAAGTCGTCTTCGCATTTTCCCTGAATCCATACCTGCCCATCCTATGTTTATATAACGCTTCATTGTCAATTATTCCTATAGATTTGAAGAGCATCCGGGTCTCGCCAGAAGTGTTGTTCGTTAGAGAGGGAACTACCGGTCGACTTTGGTGTACCCTATTTGATAGCGTTCCAGATACTTCCGGTGTTACAGCCACGTGGTTCTTCCCCAATGGCACCGCTATTCCGTACAACACAAACCCTAATACTGACAGGTGCACGCTATGTACATATACCACTTAAGAGCTCATTTAATTTATTCCATTTACGACAGCCGTTTACACTATTACCTAAACATGCATTTTTTCGTGTTGACGAAGCTGGCGTTCTTTACTGGATTGAATTTGTAGTTGAATCAGATATCTTTCCGTATTCAGGTTTGTTGCAAGGAAATACTACTCGCAAACTAAGACAAGGTTTTCCACCAGTCTGGTTGTTGTCACAAATGACCCAGATTACAGCGGAAGTTACAGATGCGAAGTGACCGCTAGGGGTGTCACAGAGACGCGTAGTGCACTGGTCTTGGTGGAAGGTAAACAAACGTGACGTCATGATGCCACCACATATCTGCGCGAAGTGTTTCGTCGGAGACACGGCAAAAACTTGTAATTGAATTGAGTGCATTATTGAACGTGCTCTATTACTCTGTCTCTCCAGGTTGTGCTGGGGATCATTTTAAATGCAGTGATGACTCGTGCATTCCACTGAAATGGCGCTGTGATGGTAGGACGGATTGTCTGGACTTCAGTGATGAATTAAGATGCACATGATCGCCACAGGTGACCTCAATTCAGCCCGTCGTTGGATTAATCCGCCTCAATCCAACGCAGAGGATATTTTTAGATGCTTTTGAGAAAACAGGCCATACACTCGCTTGTTTTAACCGACTCGTGTTGCGTCATTAAGTACATACGTATTGTTTTTGTTATCACGTATGGCAAATTATCTCTTAAAATGTTCTGCTCCCAGTAAGAAAAATGCTACTTACTTAACCATCAATGACTGCATGGTGCACTCATACACTAACACATACATGAATAAACATGAAACAACAAATGCGTTTGCCTTCTATTTACATTTTATTTTCCTCTTAAATGATTCGTACAATGTAACAAAGTGAAAACGAGTCTCAGAGGTCGCTGCGTTAGGGTTCTCACAGCTGCTTGTAAACATCCGACTTAACTCTTACATAGAGGATTTCGAGTAAAGTCTTCATAATTAGCTTTAAGAACTATCACAGCGAGCTGTGGGACAGAGCATCACTCAGTCACATTCAGCGTAGGGTGTGTTCAGGCCTTATGTTGGGGACCATTAGACCCGATCAAACACCACACGCGAAATCAACAGCAGATAAAACGTCTGAACATAAGTTTTTAAACAAGTTTTAAGCTCAAAATATAACTGATGTTAAGTATATTATGCAACGTGAGCTTAAAGACCAAACTTGCTCGCCAGAACTTCGATATCAGCCGCTATATCACTCGTGAGGAAGTTGCGACTGTATCGTTTTACAGGTTTCCCATCAGGACCAATGAGGAATTTTTCAAAATTCCATGAGATATCATTCCTCGAGACGGGCGACCAAATAATGAACTTAGGGTCGGCCATGAGAGAACTGGGATCATCGCTGGGGAAGGGCAGCGATTCTCTGAGGTACTGGAACAACGGGTGTGCGTCACTTCCGTTGACGATGACTTTACCGAAGACAGAAAATTTGGGTTCGAATCCGTTGCCAGGTCTCACGTATTTTAAGGACGCTAGTATTTCTTCATCTTTCGTGTTTTCCTATAAGGTGTAAAAAACACACACAACGCTTCTCAGTTAATGATTTGATCACATGAAGTCTTACACCGGAATAACGCTTCACTGAGCTGTCGACACACGGAAAGCATAAATAGTTGTAATGACAGTTTTGTCTGCTCATAAAAAAAGACTACAAAGTTACTACAATGCGGGATATACGAAGCGCCAGACGCAAACGATGAAATCGCTCTGTGTAGGAAAAACTTACCTGGTGCCCGAATTGGTTGCAAGGGAACGCAAGAACCTGAAGACGTTCCCCAAACGTCTTCTTAAGTTCATTCATCTGCGTATAATCCCTTACGGTCGTGCCTCACAAGGATGCTACATTTTCAATTAGAACAATCTTCCCTTTAAACTGTGATAAAGTAGTAACTTGTCCGTTCAAAAGCTTCGCAGAAAACTCGAACAGCGTTTTCCCAGCAGCCATGTTGTTGGAGTCAGCGCAGCGCCCTTCACCTTCTAAGTCTTGAGCAGAATTAACGACCTTATGCGACTGCAAGCGATATTCTCGGTACATAATCAGATGATTCGCTCAGGCCAAGTGCGCTACTGGGTACCCAACAGATTGTCGGAATAGCTGCAGTGACTTTCACCCGTACGGGGGTTGTGTAATCGCAGACCCTTAAAACTTCGTGGTATTCTGCGCGTATGGTTGCCAGTCAACTGTTTGAGCTGGAGGGCGGACCCCAGTCACGATTGAAGACTTATAAGAAGTCCGAATTCCATTGGCCTTGTAAATTTTGACGGGGTTACTCGTTCAGTGTTAACATTGGTTGACCAGAGAGAGTCATGTGCAGTATGTTTGTTTCGGCGAAACATCTGACACCATGTCTAGCATATGATCCGGTCACTCCCCAGGTAAAGGTCAAACCAGCTGCTGACCAACGAATCACAAATGTCAAACACTCCTGAAAAACCAACCTTATACCAGACCAGCACCTGACCAACCAACCACATATCAGACCAGCTCCTGACCAACCAACCACATCAGACCAGCTCCTGACCAACCAACCACATGTCAGATCAGCTCCTGACCAACCAACCACATGTCAGATCAGTTCCTGACCAACCAACCACATGTCAGATCAGCTCCTGACCAACCAACCACATTTCAAACCAGGAAAGTATCAATGACTGCACCGTGGTATTTCAGGGACGAATTATAATTGCTCAGGAAAGGGTCCTCTTCCATCCAACATTTTCTTCCTGTGACGAGGGCTCGTGATGTGTGTCAGAGTATACGCGGCTATCCTCATTTCAATCTCCTCTCTCCCTCCCCCTCTTCATTCCCCCCCCCCCCCACCCCACCCATGTTAAAACCATCTCACCTTTTCTTACCCCACCTAGCCCATTCCACCTGTTAAAACCACCTCACATCTTCTTAACCCACCTGCCCCACTCCGCCATATCTCATACATGCTCTTCATTTGATCCAGAAAAAGAAGTTAACAGTGCCACAATTGCAATGCATATTATTCTCTAAGGTAGGAACCCCACCAAGTCAACTACCTTCCAAAACCCCACTCCAGTTTAAAATTGAATGCTTATCATACAGCCCCCTGCCATTGCGCTCGTGGGTAAGTATGTGATATAACAAACACCACTCTTGCACCTACCCCCCGGTCAGAAGCGCCGGCTGGGGGATTTCTAAGATCACGATTATCCCCATGAAAATGGCACAACACCTGCACGTGAACATGTTCACGCTGCTGGGGGTAGGTGAGGTTGGGGGTTGTTGTACTATATATCTGTTCTTATTGAATATATTAACTGATAATTGGAGATTTTAAAAAATAGAGCGATTCATGGAACAGCATGATTCAGCGAAAGGCCGGCCAATATTATTGCTCTGGAAGCACATGGACACACGTATACAGGGAAAAGGTACTGTGAAGATGATGAAACATCAATGTAGGTACAACAAAGAACGCCATGAATCCACAGGCAAATGAACGAGGCTGGTAAAAGAATATTTTCTACAAAATATCTAGCTTGCCTAGTCATTGAAATATTGATCAAGGCTATTGATTTGAAGCCCTGAGCCAACACATTATTATCCCAGCAGCGACGTCATCTTGGTAACACGGGCTAGGTTGCTGGGCGATTGTTTGTGTTCGTCTGTTTACCGCTACACTTGACGCTGACGAGTACTCGACGAGATCAGTTGTGTTTGAGAAGGATCACCGGGGGAATCACGTGGGTAACGGTCTACCCGAATGCAAGTGAAATCTATCTATTTGCGATGTGGGGTCAAAATATTGTGGTGTTGGTATCAAACCGGTGAAAGCAAACAAGAATGTCGGTGAACACTTAGGGGATAGAGTGGCTGCAATGGGGGTGAACTTGGATGATGGAGCGAATGAAATGACATTGGTAAATATCACAAAAAGCATGTTGAATACAAAGGTTCGCAATGACATTGTGAGATGGCAAGGCCGGACTGATGCACTTTGTCAAAAGATGATGAATAATCATTAAAGGGAGATTACATTTTCACATTTAGGCACTCGTGCAGTGAAGTGTATTCTAACATAACATGGGTGTGGTTAAGATGGCTTAATGGGTCAGAAGAAACTGATGCATGACACGGATCTGGGTTTCTTAAAAGTTAAAACTTGATCTTCTGTTAATTAAAGGTTTTATTGTAATTTACCAGACTACAACCTGATACGCCGGGGAAAATGCTGACTATCAAATTAACGGAACGGTGGCGTAAAAACAATGATGTGCTTACAGGGTGACTGTAGTGGAGGGTTCACTCTGCTCCGACCCATGATTGTCACTAGCGGAATGACCTAAAGGTCGCAGGTTCGAAACTAAATGCCAGTACTATTTCTATATGATAGTATCTTCACCGACCATATAAATCACCCTCATATGTCGTCACTAAAATGTTGTCTGCGATGCTGAAAACAACTGCTAAATCAAGTACTAACCCTAAAGTTGCATGTCACATTATTCATAACGCCGTGTCACGCCCACTCGGCTTACCATACAATGCCAGCTGTTGATAAAGCAATTAAAACATCAATTGGAGCTTTGCTGTTGCACTTGGGGCGTGACATTATAACAATACAGCGACTTCACGCTAGCCATCCGCATAGCCCTTCCTCATATGGATCAACAGCGCTACACCACTATTTGGATATACAATTGGATGCATACATATATAACGTATTATTAAGGTATGTATAACGCGCATTCTCGTTAATTTGCATAGCTATCTCGCCACGCAGTCCCGTAGGAATTTTCCGACCATATGTTCACTTATTGATTGGATGAACACACAACAACAGAAGGCCAGAACTCGTACGCCGTATGATCATCGTAAATGTAACATACTGGTGCTATACACACGCTTGGGGCTGCGCAAGATTCGAAATTAATATCGATAATCGGTTAATGAAAAATATGAGATCGTTTGGAACATATTTTCTCCAAAAATACCCATGAAATTCATTGACGCTATGAGTCAGTGAATATAGCAAGCTTGACCAAGTAGTCGGTGCTTTCAACTGTGTTTTCTGTATGTAAGGGTGAAACATCGCTAATGCCGGATTGTACGGCACGCAATGATCGTAATGAATGAAGATAAGAGCTAATAATTCGCCCTCGTCAATACGATTAACCAACCATATAGCACAATACGAGGGCTCAAGACCCATACCGCACAATACTAGCACCGCTTGACCCCGAAAAGCCCCAGTTTCGACGTGGCTATGTACACAAGCGGATTTAATCAACTCAAAGGACTTGTTTGGAAAAGGAGGTTTTTAAGAACCGTTTGATGCCTTCCTTTAATCATTAACGATAAGAAAACTTATTTTTCTACCGGTCACCAAGTACAATCCGTATTTGGGATATTGATATACAAACGCAGCTGGGTCTGGTTGGTCGACAGCGGCTATAAGGCGCAGTCACCGTTAGCGGCTATAAGGCGCAGTCACCGTTAGCGGCTATAAGGCGCAGTCACCGTTAGCGGCTATAAGGCGCAGTTAGCGTTAGCGGCTATAAGGCGCAGTCACCGTTAGCGGCTATAAGGCGCAGTTAGCGTTAGCGGCTATAAGGCGCAGTCACCGTTAGCGGCTATAAGGCGCAGTTAGCGTTAGCGGCTATAAGGCGCAGTCACCGTTAGCGGCTATAAGGCGCAGTCACCGTTAGCGGCTATAAGGCGCAGTCACCGTTAGCGGCTATAAGGCGCAGTCACCGTTAACGGCTATAAGGCGCAGGCACCGTTAGCGGCTATAAGGCGCAGGCACCGTTAGCGGCTATAAGGCGCAGGCACCGTTAGCGGCTATAAGGCGCAGTCACCGTTAGCGGCTATAAGGCGCAGTTAGCGTTAGCGGCTATAAGGCGCAGTCACCGTTAGCGGCTATAAGGCGCAGTCACCGTTAGCGGCTATAAGGCGCAGGCACCGTTAGCGGCTATAAGGCGCAGTTACCGTTAGCGGCTATAAGGCGCAGGCACCGTTAGCGGCTGTAAGGCGCAGGCACCGTTAGCGGCTGTAAGGCGCAGTCACCGTTAGCGGCTGTAAGGCGCAGTCACCGTTAGCGGCTATAAGGCGCAGTTACCGTTAGCGGCTATAAGGCGCAGTCACCGTTAGCGGCTATAAGGCGCAGTTACCGTTAGCGGCTATAAGGCGCAGTCACCGTTAGCGGCTATAAGGCGCAGTCACCGTTAGCGGCTATAAGGCGCAGGCGGCACCGTTAGCGGCTATAAGGGCGCAGTTAGCGGTTAGCGGCTATAAGGCGCAGTTACCGTTAGCGGCTATAAGGCGCAGGCACCGTTAGCGGCTATAAGGCGCAGTCACCGTTAGCGGCTATAAGGCGCAGGCACCGTTAGCGGCTATAAGGCGCAGTCACCGTTAGCGGCTATAAGGCGCAGTTAGCGTTAGCGGCTATAAGGCGCAGTTACCGTTAGCGGCTATAAGGCGCAGGCACCGTTAGCGGCTATAAGGCGCAGTCACCGTTAGCGGCTATAAGGCGCAGGCACCGTTAGCGGCTATAAGGCGCAGTCACCGTTAGCGGCTATAAGGCGCAGGCACCGTTAGCGGCTATAAGGCGCAGTTAGCGTTAGCGGCTATAAGGCGCAGTTACCGTTAGCGGCTATAAGGCGCAGGCACCGTTAGCGGCTATAAGGCGCAGTCACCGTTAGCGGCTATAAGGCGGCTATAAGGCGCAGTTACCGTTAGCGGCTATAAGGCGCAGTCACCGTTAGCGGCTATAAGGCGCAGGCACCGTTAGCGGCTATAAGGCGCAGGCACCGTTAGCGGCTATAAGGCGCAGTCACCGTTAGCGGCTATAAGGCGCAGGCACCGTTAGCGGCTATAAGGCGCAGGCACCGTTAGCGGCTATAAGGCGCAGGCACCGTTAGCGGCTATAAGGCGCAGTCACCGTTAGCGGCTATAAGGCGCAGGCACCGTTAGCGGCTATAAGGCGCAGTCACCGTTAGCGGCTATAAGGCGCAGTCACCGTTAGCGGCTATAAGGCGCAGGCACCGTTAGCGGCTATAAGGCGCAGTCACCGTTAGCGGCTATAAGGCGCAGGCACCGTTAGCGGCTATAAGGCGCAGGCACCGTTAGCGGCTATAAGGCGCAGTTAGCGTTAGCGGCTATAAGGCGCAGTCACCGTTAGCGGCTATAAGGCGCAGTTACCGTTAGCGGCTATAAGGCGCAGGCACCGTTAGCGGCTATAAGGCGCAGTTACCGTTAGCGGCTATAAGGCGCAGTTACCGTTAGAGGTAACTGGACAATCACTTCATTATATGAATGCTATTCACAAACAGCAGTTTGTTTATGCAAGTAAACAATTTCGAACGAAGTGCACAAAGTATTAACGGAACATGACTAGATCCTCGATTTAGCTTTATGACTATACTGATGTCAACTCAAATTGACACAAAAAAAACCTCCCCAATAGCCTAAACTGGCATCATTGAGCCAACTATATGCATTTTAGAATCCGAACACGACCGTTGCCTAACACAGGGATTTGCATTGGCCTGCCGGCCGCTATCTAAATAGAAGATAACGGCCGGCAGGCCAATGCAAATCCCTGTGGTGCCTAATGCTCACCACGTGTTGGTCTGCAATAATTTGACCCATCGATGAAGACACTCATGCATGAACTGAGATGGCCCTCAAGCACGCACATCTGTAACAGCTGCTGAGACGCTAACGACACTCGTGTATGTCCGTATAGGGAGTCATGTGGCCATGCAGAGTAAACATCTAGGACCTCAATATGAAACGTGCACAATGGGAGTATCACTCTTTGGCTGTCACATGTATTTATTACGATTTTGTTTACAAGAGCCAATAATTAATGACCTATTCTTCATCTTGTGTTTAAGACAAGGCGCGTCATCAGGTTGACGAATCGGTTGTTCTCTGGAGCACGCATGACATGTCTCATTATTTTTGCAAACAAATTGAAATACGAACAATAATTGTGTCAATTTTGATTCAACAGGCGAGAAATTCACGGAACGAAGAATGGACAAGATCGAAAAATTTGAGTTTGAATTAGATATATCTAACTGCAAGCTGATCTACGACTATGCTGCCCAAGAGGAACTACGTCGGCCCAAAAATGGAGTTTGGGACGAATCTAGGTTCCGCGGCCGAGGCACCCTTGTTGATATTCCTGTCAATGAAGAAAATGAGAAGATGAGAGTCGCCTTGATGGATGGAGCTATCATGGACACGAGGTTTCTGGAAAAGAAGATTAAAGTTAAGACTGCTGACGACCAAGAATGTGCTAAACTTATTTCGTCGGATATGAAAAGCTCCAGCTCCAGAGATGACGTCCAATATGGCGGAATGGACGACAACGCCGGACATTTGCCTCGTCGTCTGCTTCCGGTGTATCAGCGCGGAGAGTTAGTGAAAGGCTGTCTCGTTTTATCGCTCAGAGAACCCATGGACGCAGAGGCACTGAAAATGAAATTCGTCGGCGAAGTGAAAGTGAATGTTCGTATATATACAAGAAATGGTTACAGCGATGACACTAGGTATGAAAAGTTCGTTGACGCTTCTAGTACATTGTGGACTAAAGACGAGAAGCAGGATATATCCGAAGCATTTCAATCCATGTCTGTATCAGATGACCCGCCATTTTCAAGTAAACTATTGCCTGCAGGCACTCATAAGTTCCACTTCGAGTACTTGATACCAGAGGACGCTCCGCAGTCCATCCCTCCCCTGGTGATCAGTTCAGTCAACTGCGCGCATCTCACATGGCGACTGAAGGCAAAGATCGAGAAAGGTGGTGCCATGTTCAGGTTTGGTAATATCGCCACGCATCGCGGGATTTTGGTAGAATACCCCCAGAACATAGCTCATTTTCCGGATTATCTGGCGCCCGTGGTGGTGGAAGAATCATTAGGCACGCGAATGGTCCAGTTTTGGAAATCTGGGAGCCGCGTCAAGGTCTGCGCATCAATTCCTCGAAAGGCATTCGTGAAAGGCGAAAATATACCTCTTGAACTCGAAGTCGACAACCAGTCAGGAGGGGAAATATTCAGAGTGGAAGCGCGGATTCGATTACATGGCAAGGCGCGTCTGAGTGATAGCCGAATGTCTCTCTCCAATGCGATTAATATCAAAAGTGAAAAAGTTTACGAAGGGCCGATCGCGTCGGGTATGTGTCCGGTATTTAGCTGGGACTTGGCGTGGGATTTCGCCGATAGCAGTTCAGACGGTCGTCTCTTACCGGTGGGAAAGTTAGAGGAGAGTAAACTGATTGAGATGAAATATTCTGTCGTCATAAAAGTCAAGCGGAAGGGACTCCATCGCAACATGGAGATGGAAATGCCCATCCACATCGGAAACTGCTCGGATGGAACGCACCATGCATGCGCAGACGCCGACAAGCGTTCCAATGGGTCTGATGTGTCCCACGGGAGCGGGGAGGGGGAGACTCTGGCGTTTCCTGTTATGTCCCACGGGAGCTGTGAGGGGGAGACTCTGGCGTTTCCTGTTATGTCCCACGGGAGCGGGGAGGGGGAGACTCTGGCGTTTCCTGTTATGTCCCACGGGAGCGGGGAGGGAGAGACTCTGGCGTTTCCTGTTATGTCCCACGGGAGCGGGGAGGGGGAGACTCTGGCGTTTCCTGTTATGTCCCACGGGAGCTGTGAGGGGGAGACTGGCGTTTCCTGTTATGTCCCACGGGAGCGGGGAGGGGGAGACTCTGGCGTTTCTGTTATGTCCCACGGGAGCGGGGAGGGAGAGACTCTGGCGTTTCCTGTTATGTCCCACGGGAGCTGTGAGGGGGAGACTCTGGCGTTTCCTGTTATGTCCCACGGGAGCGGGGAGGGGGAGACTCTGGCGTTTCCTGTTATGTCCCACGGGAGCTGTGAGGGGGAGACTCTGGCGTTTCCTGTTATGTCCCACGGGAGCGGTGAGGGGGAGACTCTGGCGTTTCCTGTTATGTCCCACGGGAGCGGGGAGGGAGAGACTCTGGCGTTTCCTGTTATGTCCCACGGGAGCTGTGAGGGGGAGACTCTGGCGTTTCCTGTTATGTCCCACGGGAGGTGTGAGGGGGAGACTCTGGCGTTTCCTGTTATGTCCCATTCGAGTGATGACAACATCACCCACCCGGCATTCTCCTGTACAAAAGCTTCTGATCAACAATTCAACCCTTTTGATACTCTCATTAAGAGCGATGTAGATGACCACAGCACTAATCCTTTTGATACAAGCCCTCGCTCAGGCATCAGGAAAGGAAACTCGGCCGATCTGTTTGATACAAGCCCCCGCTCAGGCATCAGGGAAGGAAACTCGGCCGATCTGTTTGATACAAGCCCCCGCTCAGGCATCAGGAAAGGAAACTCGGCCGATCTGTTTGATACAAGCCCCCGCTCAGGCATCAGGAAAGGAAACTCTCAGGCATCAGGAAAGGAAACTCGGCCGATCTTTTTGATACAAGCCCCCGCTCAGGCATCAGGGAAGGAAACTCGGCCGATCTTTTTGATACAAGCCCCCGCTCAGGCATCAGGAAAGGAAACTCGGCCGATCTTTTTGATACAAGCCCCCGCTCAGGCATCAGGAAAGGAAACTCGGCCGATCTTTTTGATACAAGCCCCCGCTCAGGCATCAGGAAAGGAAACTCGGCCGATCTTTTTGATACAAGCCCCATGACAGCCGTCCTGGATGGGATCTCCCGAACAGGTACAACTCACCCTCCCAATCTTTTTGACACTTCCCATTCATGTGTTGGTGGATTTCAGACAAGCAACCCTTTTGACACGCCCCACTCTGGCAGCGGAGATGATGGCATTGTCAACCCTTTTCACATTCATCTTGCTGATAGCAGCGATGACATTCGTTACAATCCGCTTGGTAAACCACCTACAAGCGGGCTAGAGAGTCGCAACCCGTTTGATACGCCCCCCAAAAGCCGCGTTGTCGAGGGCCAAAAGGACAACCTATTTGATATGCCCCACAAAAGCGTTGTTGAGGGACAAAGTGACAACCCTTTTGGTACGCACCACAAAAGCTTTATTGAGGGTCAAAGCGACATCCCTTTTGATACGCCCCACAAAAGTTTTATCCAGGGACAAAGTGACATCCCTTTTGATACGCCCCACAAAAGCGCTGTCGAGGGTCGTGACGAAACTCCATTTCGCGAGCAACAAACAACAGACGATGACAAGTTGTTCGATTTGTGATGTAGCGATATATATGCCGGCAAGTGCAATTCAACCGAAAACATGGTCACTAGCCCAGGACGTAAAGTCTGGGCCGAAAACTTAGAACATGGTTGTAGTGATGCATCAACCGCCCAGCGCTTCCGTGACGTCACACCATGCTGCTTTGATTAGGCGTCTCTTCAACTCACAGCAGGTGCTAGTATATAGTGGGTGCGTTTTAGTAGATTGTGGGATACCAGACAAGTGTCCTAAATGTAGATTCCATTTAATATTTGCATTTGATTTTAATGTGAATGTTATATACGTGATGTATACACCTTCTAACTTTGCCATGCGGCATAATCAAACAGCATATGCGTGTATGTCGAATTTAGTATTGGTGAGAATAAAGTTGATCAAAGATTATTCAGTTATCGAGAAATTGCAAAGTATATTCAAATGTGTCATTTTGACGTCATATTTAAACGTTATGATTGAGTGTTACCAAATTCGCTCAGGCTATATGTTCAAAGAGCTTTTTATAGTTACGCTAAGAGGACGCCGCGCTGCATAATGCCAATTGGCCGCAGATCACCATTACCTGCTAAATTCATAATGTTTACGCATGCGCTACAAAGCCGTTACTTGCCCGGTAAGAGCAACAAACATGCATTCATAGCGTTCTTTATAGTGCATACGATTTTGAGACCCGTGATTTTGTTGAAATTTAATTTTCGTCACTTAATTGATAGAAAGCTGAGTTCCCAAGCACGCTAATTACTTCAATGACAGTTCACATGAATAATTAATTATTACTCTTACGGGTCCTTTTATTTCATCACACCTAATTAAAGCGAGTGCATTGATTTCCACACTTGGATGAAGTCTATCGATGAAGAAATTCCTCAGTTCTCGCGCTAATCCTCTTTCTCTAATAACATTCAGCTGTCTCAGTGTGTCACCCTTATCACTGAGAGCAGAATGGATTTTGAACAGATAGCCGTCATCTTTTGTTCGTAGCGAGGAAAACAAATATTAAGAAAAAGTCGATGACCACGCTTGCTCGACCCAATAAAGCCTTTCAGTAAGGTTAAAATGAAAAAAAGATTGCAGTCACTATAGAGGCGCTGGATTCTGCTGCTTATCTTGGTTTAACCTCCACGTCATTTCCTGTTGACTTATTGAACGCCGAGTTCTGTTTTTAACCCAGAGGCTTCAAAGTTCTTAAGGAATCTATTCATAGCGCAAGTTTTTTTTTAGCGCCAATCGAGTATCGTCAGCTTATATCAACGTACAGTTACAGCTTTCAACCAATTAAGATACATTGTCTACCAAGCAGCGTTCATCCAACTGTTTTAGAAACAAACGTTAATTCGAATACACTGATGCGAATGCGATTGCAAAAATATAATCGGTTAGGACAGCATTAGTTTCGCTCGGTAGAGTTTGGCCTTGTATTATATCGGTAATGAAGCAGTGAAAGAAACGAAGCAAGGCACGTGATCGGCTCGAAATGCGCGCGATGGCAGAGCACCTAATCGATAATCGATCGAATTATACCCGAGTGAACCACGCGCTCTGTGCCACTGGCCGTTCGCTTAGGACCCCCTTGTTATTCTATCCTTTAATCAGATTATATTGGCTACTGCGAGCAGGCGAGAAGCTAATCGAAATATCGGACAAAGTTGTTTTCCATCAGAGCAAACTTGTATTTGGGCAACACAACCAATTTCAATGATGAAGTAAGTTTCATTGCTAATTTGTTACAATAAATCACCCTATTCGAACGAACTACACAAAACGACTCCGAAATTCCCCAAAATGCAAAACTCAGCACACACAAAATCCATTCACGAAAACATAAATAATTCATTCTTTAAGACTTAGAGGATGGAACCTAATGCCCAGACAGATTGTGAACATGGATGGTAAATACACAACAGCCTCCAATGTTTTGTGAATCAATAGCCCCGCGCGACAAGCTGTCCTGACGTGGCACATTGGCATGGTTTGGTGAAGTCACCATTTGCTAACACGATAAAAAGTCACGGCGAATCAATTCACCTGCACTGGTCATAAACTTGTCTTTCGATCGTACATGCATTCATGCACTCAATATTGCATATCAATTCTACGCTCGTTCTGTTTACTGAGAGACCGACATTACCGCCACCGTTACCAGCAAAACCATGACTAAATTTGTCTTTTACCGGTAAGTGCCCCATCACCAATCACCCCACCCACCCCGTCCCCCCCTCCCCCCCCCCCGCTCGCTTGTCTGCCTCCTTTCGCGGCTACCAGTGAGTGATATCAGAAGTAATGACGTTATGATTCCACAATACCTAATTATATTTCAATAACGGGATGCGTTTCGCCGATTTTATCGTTCTCCGCTAAATGTAAATATGCTTCCAATGTGAGTAATTACTTCTACAAGTAACAGGCCTTAGACGCGCCTTGCTCTAATAGATTGTGTTACGATGCGCGGTGTTTGTTGCGTTGCGGTAAAGTTTGATCATTTTTTTATATAGGTTGGTGTGTATTGTGGTACAGTATCGTATACATAAATTGAATCCTAAATCTAGCAACCTATGCCATTCCACACCAGCTCTTCCTAGCAACCTATGCCTTTCCGCACCAGCTCTTCCTAGCAACCTATGCCATTCCACACCAGCTCTTCCTAGCAACCTATGCCATTCCACACCAGCTCTACCTAGCAACCTATGCCATTCCGCACCAGCTCTTCCTAGCAACCTATGCCATTCCGCACCAGCTCTTCCTAGCAACCTATGCCATTCCACACCAGCTCTTCCTAGCAACCTATGCCATTCCGCACCAGCTCTTCCTAGCAACCTATGCCATTCCACACCAGCTCTACCTAGCAACCTATGCCATTCCACACCAGCTCTACCTAGCAACCTATGCCATACCACACCAGCTCTTCCTAGCAACCTATGCCATTCCACACCAGCTCTTCCTAGCAACCTATGCCATTCCACACCAGCTCTTCCTAGCAACCTATGCCATTCCACACCAGCTCTTCCTAGCAACCTATGCCATTCCACACCAGCTCTTCCTAGCAACCTATGCCATTCCACACCAGCTCTTCCTAGCAACCTATGCCATTCCGCACCAGCTCTACCTAGCAACCTATACCATTCCGCACCAGCTCTTTCTCCAAAAAGGCTCCCACTTCTTCCAGTTGAGCAGCCTTTATGAATTCCTTACTTTAGTACTATCAGGAGGTATGGCAGAATTAATGACAGCACTTGTTGGATTCATTTCGTCCATTGAGCTTTGAATTACTGGGTAATGTAACGGCTGATCTTCTCCGCTTGGCGCACTCAGATCACCATTATTGATTCATTCCGTTTCTATTCAGCTAAACGATGACTAAGGAACAAAGACACGGTGCCACTCATCCGTATCGCGGCATTCACGCGGGATCTCGTTCACTTGGTTATAGGACGAGACAGGAAGAAGGCAACACGACTGACTACTTCCTGATGCTATGTCAGCCTCTCATTGCCACGTCATCAACGCGTCACAAACACCGTGGTCAACGCTGCGAGTTCAGGCACGTCTGTCCAATGGCTGCTGCAGTCAATAATTTTGGAGGAGTAGGCGTGTCGTGCGCAGGACATAAGTCCCCCGCATTTCAGTCGCTTTAGTCGACTCGCTCAATCACTTAAGCAGCTGTGCTTAATGAAATGGGCGACTAGGTCAATATTTCACGGTATATGTAGTAAAGTGAATCCGATGCTTCGCGGAGCCATACCCCCCTTATGCAGCATCGTGGATGTCAAGGCGAGATTCTGCGAGACCAGGGAATAACACCTCTGAACCTAATTGCATATCGATTCTTCCCTTGCTGACGTCGATTGAAATAAGATCAAATGCACCAGCACCCACTAATTGATATCTTGGTTTTAACATTAACAAAGCATCAGAGATCTATTGCAAAGTGAGGAATTCAGTAGTCAGGCATATTCTTTACTCCCCCACCCCTAAACACACACGCACACACGCACACGCACACCCCCTCCCCTCCCCACCCACCCGACCACGAACAAACCTCACCCCCTACCCACCCCATTTCTCTCCCCCACCCCTTGCATTAGCTCCTCAGGAGTTTCCATGTCTTATTGGATCGATGTAGGGTGATGTCTACAGCTGAATCAAGACCTCACCTGCCCACATCTATCTCACTATGAGCGTGAGGTGAGGGGGCTCGTGGAGGAGTTGCTGTCGCTCGCCTGGCGTCCACCTTATCCTACCCTCATTATAACCTCGCTGTCGACTACAGATGGAGACTACACCGAGTCTCTGACTCACTTACCTGAGCCACCTACTCAATTAGCGACCTTATGAAAGATCACTACGCCACAAACGTTCACTGCAATCATGACTGTAACATTCTTGAATGGAGTATTGCTTACAAGCGTTGATTGGTGATGTTACATCCTCTACTAACCTCGGCTTGCTATTCGACCTCACAGAAGGCATCTGAGGATGTGTGGAGCGTCTGTGGTCGTGGCAGTACTTGCGCTTCTTCACATCTTCATCGGAACAGTGTCCGCGTTTATCGGGCTTGCGGCCAGTATTCAAGCTGACCAGTGGCCGGCCTACCTCGTGGCGCCCGTCTGGAGCGGCGTGTTCGTGAGTGTGTTTCATTCCCATGCACCCGAGTTTACCTGTCCTTCCTGGCTTAACCGAGTCAGCTGATTTGTAACAGGCTGATGCGGCAATTATGATGTGATTTTGTCAATGGCAAAATTAGTGTTATAAATACTGTGTCGTTAGGTCGCTTTGTATTGTGTAGGACTCAAAAATAATATTGGATTGTGGTGGCTTTGCATTATATCGTATGCTGCGTTTTACGCCAGATGGCGCCGCGCTATACGTAGTCTTTAGCAAAACAATTTGGAACTTGCCTCTTAACCTTCACCAATCAACTGTCGGCTTCTTCGTGTAAGCTCTAGCGGTATTCATCAATACTGAATTAGCTAATTTGCCGAATATAAGATCCACAACACATCATATTGCCATCTCACGTGTTACCAGGGTGATGGGAGCTGAGGCATCGTGTCTTGTAATGTGTGTGTGTGTGTGTGTGTGTGTGTGTGTGTGTGTGTGTGTGTGTGTGTGTGTGTGTGTGTGTGTGTGTGTGTGTGTGTGTGTGTGTGTGTGTGTGTGTGTGTGTGTGTGTGTGTGTGTGTGTGTGTGTGTGTGTGTGTGTGTGTGTGGGGTGTGGGGGGGGTGTTTTAGGCTGCTTGACGGCGATTGCGCTAGAAAGTAGGTTAGGAAATCATAGCATTGACACCCGGCTTGCGCTATTGTAGCCCATTCGCCCATTCTCGGTAACCAGATATTGCCCCATAAAGTTCTCAGAACAGTGGCGCCGTCGGTAACAAGGGATGACCCGGTCTCTGTCTTTTGTGTGCAGTTCATTGCTACCGGCATACTAGGAATTCTATGCGCTAAACGGAAAACTTCGTTCATGGTCAGCTACGGGGAGAATTAGTATCATACCCCATCGAGTGTTCTTATCTTGGATACAATTAACGAATTCGAAATATGTTAATATTTCTGCGTTAAAAGGATTTCACGTTAAATCGATGCGATAATGAGTATGTGTTTGCTGCCAGATAATGGGCTTCACGATACTAGCTATCATATCCCTGGTGACGTGCATGGTGACCCTACAGCTGCTGAGACTGAGCCTTGTACAGGATGCTACAGATGAACCTAACCACCATCACACCCACGCATTTGTCCTGGCGGCCATAGCTGTTGCTGTTTTAGAGATTCTGACTTGCCTTGTGTCATCTGTCGTGTCGTGCAGACTTGCGAAAGAGGCCAAGAAGCAGCTAATTCAACAAGGAAAACATGTCAAGGTGTGTCGCATGATATAAACATTATTGTGACAGTAGCCGTACACGGTGATTAGGACGTAATGGTATCGCCACCTGTCGGCGAACACGTGTTTTCTAGTGACCGATATGTAACTCAACCCTGGCAATGATGCAGAATTTTTTCACGAAGAATGAATGATTTCATTTGGGTAGGGGGAGGGTGGAGGGGGGGGGGGGGGGGGGGGGGGGGGTGGGGGAGGGTTGACGCTTGCGTTCACCAACCATGTAACCGGCAGCTGTTCCTAGCCTGTATAGGCTCGCTTGTCAATAATTCACTCCCTTCGTTATATTGCTAATATTTTGCGCCCTCATGTTATATGATTATATGTGACATCCACTTCGGCTGTCAATATGATGATTATAATGGTGAGGAAAATGCATTCGTTAATTAGGTTCTTGCTCAACGATCAGACAACAGGCAATATATGTATTAGTTCCCCGTGAAATGCTGGCTCTTCCTCTTAGTAACCTATAACTGCTTCCCGAGGCGATGTTTTAAGCAAGATTAAACAAGAAGGATTAATGCATAATTATATATTTGAACAATCTAGTATTCCTGTTTTTGTCTGCCACAGGACAACGAAGCCTTCCCCACTGACGTCATAGATGAAGGGGATATAGAAATGGCAGTGTCGTCTGATCACGTGGGCAGCCATAATCATACCCTGAGTGAAGACGCCAACTTCGGACAGGTAGATGGTGCTGTTTCTCTCGGCCAGCAAGGCGACGCAAATGACGCCAACTGTATGTACTCGAGCAATAACGAAGCTGACACTGTGGATATCGAGTACCTGACAGAATTGGACTCGTCCGGGCGTTTACCGGATATAGACGCGCCCAAAATGAGACGCGTCGTCAACATCTTACAAAAGGATGACAGTTGTGACGTCATTTCCTCCCAACCTACAGTCAATATAGCACCGGGGATGTGAAGGAAGGAAGAAAGTGGTCGGCACCACTTTGCCAAATCGCTCCGTCCATAAGGAAGACGGGGTCACTCTTTGATATATTTGCCGTGCCGGTGTAAAGACTTCAAACTACCCCCTTTAAAGTTACCTCCCGGTAATATGAAATTGATTTCAAGTTACCCCCGGGAGTAGCCTGAACCCGATTTCATATTGCCCCCGCTCTTTCACATTACCCCCTCCATGATTTAGCTGAAATGATCAATTCTTATGCCCATAACTTACCACATTTACTGTACACGTAAATCCGATTGTTGAGGATTGTTGCCATAGCGAAAATTACAACGTCAGTGACCCAGGTTACAATTGACATCATTCATGATAAAATCAAAATCCATCGCAAACTCTATTAAGGCTATAATGCACTCCTACAAATTAATCGAAGCGTTTATGCGCATGGTTAATAAGGTTTCCAAATGGTTTTTCCCTAATTATAAGTGTTTTCAATATTGGTTAATTTATCAATAAAATTACTATTTTTGTAAATAAACATAAAATTAATGTTTTGAGGGGGGTAAATCTAAAATCGTAAGGGTATGTACCTCCCGTTAATCTGAACACGATTTCAAGTTACCGGCGGGTAAGGTGAAGAAGGGGTAATTTGAAACCGCTTCACCGTGTTTATTGATAAATGATCCAATGACGTGACAATGCTTTCCATGTATCAAATCTACACACATATTGCAATAAAAAATACTGCTCATTTCTTCTAGTTACTTACTGCGTAAATGTAAATGTATATTTATATTATATATATATATATATATATATATATATATATATATATATATATATATATATATATATATATATATATATATATATATATATATATGAACACATATATTATGTTCAGCAAATACAGACAAAGGAATACATATAAATTCTGCTGTACAGCATATTGTATATTATGACGTTATCATATCTCCACCACTTTCAGCTTGTGCGAACCGTTTTTTGAAGAGGGATACTGAAATGAAAAACCACAAAATCAAAGGTTACACCGCGTTCAAGGATTCTTTTTCATCGCCGAGCAATAATAGTCTTGAAATGGTATTGTCATACGAATGACTACCTGATGTAGGGTATGGCGATTGATTATCAGCCAAAACATTTTGACACAGATATATATCTTGACACGTGTTTTGTGAAGGAGTCGACACAGGCCATTCTTGTCCTCTCGGATGTAGCAGGACTGTCAAACCGGAAGCCTCCCTCAACACCAGCCTCCTTCCGGGCTGCTTTCAACGCTTCTTTGATTGCTAAAAATACTGATGCTGCAAGGAACAGTGGTGGTTCACCAATGGCCTGTATAACACAACATACACTGTGTAGTCGTTCATCTCCTAACTTTCACTTGATCCTCTTGTAATGCAGTGCACAGATCCAATGCACAAGAACATGTGTAGTTTGGAACGTACCTTGGAGGAGTACACAGCCTTAGGGTTATTGGCATGCTTGAGAAGTGTGACTTTGAAGTCGATGGGAATATCAGTAAATCCGGGGATCTTGTAGACACCAGGACCACAAGAGAATCTATAGCCTGATGGGGACATGCGGATCTCTTCCAGCGTGAACATCCCACATCCCTGCAAAAAAATTCAAACTTATACTCATTTACAGGATAAGTATAAAAATGCACTACCTTGTTAGAGGAAATTATATCAATATTTATTCTGTTTACCTGAATGAAACCGCCCTCAATGACCTCTTGACCAATATCGACAGCAGGATTGAGACGTTGACCAAGATCCATTACGATATCGGTGCCGAGAATCGGTAAAATCGCATTCATAATGTATATAATGATACACTTTACGTCCAATTTTTGACACCCTTCACCCTCTCCCCCCGTAATGTTCCATAACAATATCCAATTTACCGCCCATAACGTACCGTAACCCTAGCCCACATATCCAACAACAAACGCCGTAATTTCAGAACGCACCCTTTGGCTATATAATAATATACTATAGAACTTAGCTATAAAAAATTGAATCTGGGACTATGGCCTTATGTTAATGGCGTCTTCGTCTAGACATACCGCGTGGTCTCCCGCCAGACAGTCGATCTCTACTTCTGGACAGGCAACGCCGAAAGAGAAATAGAAGGTTTTCCTTGTCTGGTCCTCCAGTTATACTGTTCGAAAGGTGGTCTGTTAGCATTGTCAGCCAACCAAATCCGTCAGTATACAAAAACATGGCTTTTGTCTTTTCTTCTCTACTTAATCAACCATTAATAGAAATTAATACATATTATACCACTAGTCCTTATAAAGTTATTAAATCAGCCTTAATAAACCGTCGCTTTTACAAGAACATGAGTGTTGCTAACCTGAAGAAGCCCGTGGTTGAGAGGCTGACTCTGTCCATATAAGCGGCTAGCACCTGTAATAATGGCCGCGCAATCAGTTATTCTCCTACAGACGGAGGCTGTCATGTCTAACACGAGGAGCACTGTATTATGACAAAGATCTTCTTGATAATGATTGATGACAGAGGATACATCAAGTTCACCCGAGTGAGGACTTAGCAACAGGCTTACTGTAGAGCGGGGACAGAATTGGTTCACGCTTGTTTTGTAAGGCACTTTCATGCAGCGAAAAAAATATGGCAATTCTATTCGTCTCGGCTAACGTCTGAGGAAGACTTTTTAGTGATGAACAAAACAATCTTCAGTAGAAGCTCCACAGGTATATGCCCCATAAATCAAATTTGCAACTGACACATAAGAAAGTGTTAAGAAACAAGTTATCACGACCATAAATTAGTTACCTCACTGGGACCATAAATTAGTTGACCTTGTTATGTGTGCATAAAACTGTTACTTAGTGAGATTGGCCTAGCGATACGGCACCAAGCGGTCACAGGAGCACAAAAAATATCTTATGTCATGAAGCGACACCCACGAATTAAAAATGTCATAACTCTTATAATTTGGGACGGATGGAGCACGAGTTAGACCTGGAGATTTTATGGGGACGAGTACCACACGATGTTGTTTAGATAAAGTGCTACGAGTATTTACGACAACTGCACTTGTATCATGCCGATTCCACACGGAGGCGGCATGAGCTAGCACTACGATATCGATGCTAGATTTGCACGATAATACACGATAAAGTGCGATAAATCACGAGTGTAGTAAGAGTTATTATGATAAAGTGCAGGGAGTTAGCAAGAAAAACAACGACGTTGTCTCCAAGTTACTACGAGTTACCAACTCACGATCACTCTTAGCTCGAACTCGTGACAGTGTGACAAGGGCTTAAAAGTACGTTAATTCATTCATCGTTTAACAACAGAAGCGACGACTTGTTGCACAACTGAGATATATGCCAAATAATCCCACAATATTCTATTTATTGAATAATATTTAGGTACATCGAAAGTTAATAACGACTGAAGACATGTCTCCTACATGACGCGCTGTGAGCTCCCTGCGACCCCTGAGTGACCATATTTCCGTATTCCTACGAGTTAACAGGCGCTGCTATCTCTCATTAATGAATGGATGCATGCGCTCGTAGCTTAATGAGGAACACCAATGCACCAATCCAACACAGGGCGCTCGGAACCCAACAATCGAGATCCGAGAGCCTGTGACAAGCACGGTACTCACCAACACGGCCATGCCATTGAGGTCGGCCCACTGCTGGCCGCTGTCGGTGATGTGTTCGGTACGGTTGAGGGGCAGGTTTCACTGATATAGATTGAGGAGGCTGGGATTTCGAGGACCCTACTGGCAATCTGAATCATCTTGGTATGTAATCCCTGCCCCATTTCCGTGCCGCCGCGGGTTAAGAGCACCGAGCCGTCAGTATAAACGTTGATTAGCGCTCCGGCCTGGATCAACATGTTGACAGAATACTTGAAATGCATCGTACACAAACATGCAACAGCATCACACATAAACACCGACACATTCACAAAAGTGAATAGCGTCAACAAACGCAGCAATACCTTGTTCAGAAAGGCCGTCGGGAAGGCAATTCCAAATTTTACTGGCAATATGCAAATTCCCCGATTCTTCCAACGATTTCGTGGGTTGAATTCTTCAACGCCTGCCTCCTTGTGACAATAGGCACTTTGTTGTTTGACCTCATCCCAACATCGCTTGAGAAGGCAATTCTCCAGTACCTGGTTGTAGTGAGTTCTATCCCCTTCTGGTATAGGTTGGTATCTCTAATCTGGTCTACATAAGGCCAGCCGACCTCAATTAATTCAAATGCCACTATGTTTTGCAAATCTCTGACAATGTTGCAATCAAACTCTCACTGTCAGTCGAGAGGGACATTTGGTGTCTTACCTTTTCAGGGGACTTTCCTAAGGAGTTAGCTACTTCTGATAGGATATGTTCACTAATAAACAATTCCTGTGGGCCCCCACAGCCACAGAAAGCTGTACTGGACGATATATTGGTGAAACACAGGTGCCCAGTGACCAGGGGCGTCGCCAGGGTGATTTGGTTGGGGGGGGGGGGGGGGGGGGGTGTAACTAAAATTTTGCCGACTGCGGGATGACTATCTAAGTGTAGCGCCACCATAGGTTGGCGCGGAACTTTCAATTTGCCGACTGGACAGGAATTTGCCGACTGTGACGCGGACTGTGAGGGTGTGTCACACCCCCCCCCCCCCCTTTGGCGACGCCCCTGCCAGTGACGTCAATATTGGGGATGTTATAGCAGTTGTCGACGTGAAACAGAGCTCGATCTAGTACCTGTTGAAAACATCTCATTAGGACGAACGTGTCAAAGTAACATTCGAAACTATGTCAATAGTGGCCGTCAAGCTGAATCCAAAGCAACCAGATCTTGGAAAGCGGATATTAATACAATACCACACAATATCAAATGATAACCTCTCACAGCGTGAGTTGTGAGAAATGCGATAGGGTTTCAGCGAATGGATGACTCGCAGCGGAGGATGATTCCACACGACTGCCGCAGTTGGCGTTCAGATTAGCTTGCAAAGCAATTAACTTGCCCTCCGCGCTGACACCTACCAAGAAGAAAATTGAAAGATATATGTGCGTTTTACGTCGCTTTCAGTATCAACGTCATGTGAAGATGATCGTGTTGCTGGATGCTTAAAGGGGACTGTTTGATTATCATCCATCTGCAGCACCAAACATATAACCAGACGAAGAACTAATTCATTATTGTTACACTTTTGTATCTGGCGAGAAATGGATGTCGCGTCTCATGGTATGACACGCGATGATTCGGGATGGAGGGACCACGAGTTGGACCTGAAGCTTTTATGGGGACGAGTATCATACGTTGTTGACAAAAAGGTAGTAGTACGATTGTGTTACGAGTACATATGGCAACTGTACTAGTTTTAAGCCGATTCCTTACCATAGTAGTATGAGATTGTTCAAGTTAGCACGAGAATATTACGATCGCATCACGAGGGAATGTAAATCTAGGACTGTATTCTCGTTCTATTGTTTTGGAACATGTCTGGACATGGTCATTGTCTTGTCTAATTGTCACACCCGCTCCAGGCTACACATTCAAACCATTGATATCATCTTCTCACAGGCTGTCCATGACGTAACATGAGTCTCACTGCAGACATGCCCGCAGTTATGATGACAACCCATCACGTCAAAAGACAGCCCACTATTTGGAGACAGTGTGTGTCATCCAGTTAACATGTCCAGACACGTCCATGATGTAGATGTACAAGTCATTAAAATCTTCAGTTCCCACCTAGGTTAATGTCATGTCTCGTTCTGAAATTTTGAGTACGAGTTCAACAGGAGTTTCTAAGATATACCACGAGTGTCCGAGTGTCCATTTAAACCTGATGATCTAATCAATTTCTACGCATGCATAGGGGGTGGGGGTGGGGGAGAGAGATACAATAGCATTATAAGAACCCTAAACTCGAGATAGCCCCAATATTTAAGAATCGCTACTTCGTGCTTTGTGTAAAAATATACCCACCCCTACATTTCGAACCTGCTGACCGGCGACCCATCGCAACATCTCCACCACGGCCGTGAACACCCTTGTCTTGTACTCTAAATACACCATACATCAACACCACACACCGTAGACACAACGCAAAGCACAAACAGACCCAATAACAACTAAAGCGAACATGTGACGCACACATGCGATGCGATGATGTATGCCAAAGCCATTCATACCTGGCTGGGTTTCTATTTGTTGAAGCAGCGCCTCCCTGAGTTGGTTCAGAGTGACTGAGGCACCTACAGTAAGGCCAGTGTCCTGCTGCTGCAGCTGAGACAGTTCAGGGATGCTGTCTACACACACCTGTATCGGGTACACCATGTCTTTCATCTTCACCTCCACACCTGATATATCATTACCCAGCATCACATCATTATCTGCTGCTTAGTTATGCACAAGTGGGGAAAAACAACTTATCATCACGTTTTTCAACAAGTTATGAGTTAAATATTGGAGTACATTATTAAGGCACACAACACATCCCCATCCCACATCTATCACTGATTTGAAGCATACATGCACATATAAAGCCATGAAGAATTTCATCCAGGCATTGTCAAGTATGCATCAATGTACTGACCTACTTCAGTGTTACCAATAATCAGCTTGGCTTGGGGATGCTCGGTTTTTAGCTCTAGTAGCTTATCCAAAGTGACAGGTCGCAGCCAGGTAGCTCCCTCACCAGTAAACACCAAACTCTTACTGGCGAATTCTCCATGCTTTAACTTAAATCCAAACTATTTATGAATGACACATCAGATCATTAAAGGGTGGCAGTGATTATGTTGGCTATGTATAAAGCATTACAATTCGCACATCCATAGTTTCAGATCCATAGTTTCAGATATTTGTTTAACAATCTGTTTATGTTGGTGTGCTGGTAATGACATTTACAATTCATAACCCTGCACATCCACGGTTTGATAGCCTGTTTATGTTGGCTATGTATATAGCAGTCTAATGATCATTAATTATAAGAATGGTGCAATGGTCATATCCGTAAAAGCATTACAATTCGCACATCCATAGTTTCAGATATTTGTTTAACAATCTGTTTATGTTGGCTATGACTAATGCCGTGGGTGCTTTTATTTGTTGAAGCAGCGAACCTTGGGTTTTTATTTGTTGAAGCAGCACCTCCCTGAGTTGGTTCAGAGTGCCGAAGCCATTCATACCTGACTGGGTTTTTAACGCTACCTTAGTGAAGCTACGGAAGCCATCCAGTATAGGCCTGTAGCCCGTACATCTACACAGATTACCTGTATTTAACACACGCCACAAAACAACGAACTCATTAAAAAATATAGATCCATAGTCCCACATAGGTTTTGAAGCAACGTATCGCAACGAATGCGTATATTGCTTCAATTACATTCCATAAAAAAAACCTAAACCGATCTGTAAATCATATCCGAAAAATCGGGTCCAATCGGTGACCCCGGCTATTTATGGCCATTGTGGTAGGATTTTTTTACGGGACGTGAATTATAAACCAAATATGGCACAGGGTAGACTAAAATACACGCGAAGGCAAAGGGAGCTTAAGTTAAACTATAAGAAAATCGTGGAGTTGCGCGCGAGCAGTTACTGGTCAAGGTCGCCATTCGTTTGCAAGGTCGCCATTTGATTTGCACTTTCCCACACTAATGTCGGATGTTTTAAATGTTTTAAATCAGGTGCAGATAGAGCGACGGCGACTAAGCTACTGTGTCAAACTAACATAAAAAAGTACCTTTCACCAGTACATTGACAACATCCATATACAATAAGTATTTACTTCACAACAGCGGTTAAGAAAATGCGAAATAATCAAATAATGAGAATATTCCCGATTAAAAAACTTTCCGTGTCACAAGTGGTGTTATCCGTGTCACAAGTGGTGTTATCCATGTCACAAGTGGTGTTATCTATGTAACAAGTGGTGTTATCTGCGTGGGGATCCCTAACCAACTGACCTGACATTAGAATTTCCATATAAAGCTGACATGACCTTGAACTACCGATTCTTAACACAGACATAAATAGCAGTGAAAGTATCTTCTAGAAAAGAGCCATTGTAGTGTATGATGATGATGATGAGATACTGTCAGTTGGTAAGGGCTCTGCCGATACAGCGAGGTGGAATAACTCACTCAATTGAGTTGTGGATGGGACGGAAGCGAGACAGCATGACTGTACAAGCGCCGCAGCCTCCCTCACATCACCCGAGCTTCGTACCTGTTAGCTTCACTGTAGATTAGCTAAGGAACGTACTGAAGAACGTGTAACGGGCGTATATTACTGTTACCAAAATAGAACCATATAGTGGGACGGAATTGAACATGATCGATTTCCCTCTTGCACGGAGATTTGTCATGTTTATTCTTTGATAACACCATGTGATTTCGTCAAAATAACCGCCACGAACTTTTGCCCATTAAAACAAGATAGGCGGATACTGCTCATAAATCTGACCTAATACTTGTCAACGATACCGTCATGTCGTATGTAATATAGGAGCGTCCATGTTGGATGTGGGTTTCTGCACTGCTCCCTGTGAGAAGTAACAAAATTCGACGTCATTTACAACAAGCATTGGTTTTCACACAAGCATTCCGTTTTTGTTTATCTTTGATAATTTGTGAGTAAATAATACCTCATTGTCGCTGTGTGTTAACTCACTGCCCCTATAAAGTGTGTTAATCATTGTGCCCCTATAAAGTATGTTAACCCAAGATCTGCTACAAGTTTGGTGGACATTACATAGCCAAGAAGTTCATTGATTCCGAAAATTGGGCATGAAAACAGTTTGATGTGGTCCTTGACCAAATGACGAACTCAAGTACCCGTAAGACACCACCACGAACCTTCGCAAATGGGATTTGACCAAAAGAGCTCTGGAGTGTTCAATTGGTTTCGACCACGGATATCCCATGCTAAATCGGGTTGATGTAGTTGTTGTTGTTGTTGTTTATTCAAATTAGTTTGGTTTTGGCAGCTTTGGCCATGTACCACTATCAATGTGTATAGTTGTGCTCCTTCTTATGTAAAAATGTCACCTGGGAGTTAAAGGATAGAGTAATGATGGAGGAAATACAGAAATGAAGTTTATTATTGGAGGATCAGTGGCTCTTGTAAAATAAAACATGAGAAGAAAAATAACTATAATGATAATGAAATGAGGTGTACCTAACTAGATTGTACGAATGTGCAAAATTAGGCGGTTTCGCCACACTAGGGGCTACTCAAGTGCATTAAAGTAAGAAGAAAAATAGCTCTACAGTGCCCATGTCCTTATAAGGATATGCGGGTTCCTAGATAGTATAAAAGTAGTGAGGGATAGAAGAAAAACTATGTGTTATGAATGTAAGTGATTGTTTGATTAGTGGGATGCAGTGGTTGTTCAACTTGGCACAGGTAAAGAAAAAGTGATGTGTGGTTTCTGGGGTGTGACAGGTGTGGCAGTTGGGATCAGGGTGTTGTACTTGGTTATGTTTAGCTTTGTAATATTGAAGTGGGGATTATTAAATGTTATGGAAGTTATTATTTTATCTGAGTAGATGTTATTGTCAAAGATAATAGGTTTGTAATGGGTTTTAGTATTTTAAGGGTAGAGGTGGTGTTATTCCACTCTTCTTTCCAAGTTTGTAGAATATATTTATCTATCATAGAGTAATGAGTGTTTAAATCTATTTAAATTTTGTGGGTAAAAATATTTGAATGGGAACTTTTGGCTTCTGCATTTGCAATTTCGTTTCCTGTTATTCCACAATGAGCTGGTATCCAAATAATGGAAGTATGGGGATTTTGAAAGGCTAGGAGAGTGGAGAGGTATTTTACACAATGAGCTGGTATCTAAATAATGGAAGTATGGGGATTTTGAAAGGCTAGGAGAGTGGAGAGGTATTTTACACAATGAGCTGGTATCCAAATAATGGAAGTATGAGGCTAGGAGAGTGGAGAGGTATTTTATTTCTCGTATAAATGGGTTTATAGTTTTTCCTTTAAGGGCAGTTTTAATTGAAAGGGAGTCAGAGAGAATGATGAGATTAGGAATTTTGGATTGGAGAGATATGGATAAGGTATTAATGATTGCTATTGCTCTGCTATAAAGATGGAAAGATATGGTTGCATGCGTGATGATTTTTTGAAATTTATGAGATGGTATTGCGATTGCAAATAATGTACTTATATTGTTGTTTGTGCCGTTGGTGTATGTGTATAGTTAGAGGGTAATTAAACAATAAGTTAACGTGTAACAGATTTATTGTAAGATGGATTGTCTTCATTAACTTTATTCGCTAAGTCTGAGTTGAGAAGTGGGTTAACCAGGTGCCGGGAAGGGGGGGGGGGGGGGGGGGTGGTGGGTATGTTTTTAATGGGGATACGTGTGGGAGAGATTGTGTGTATGGGAGTGCTGATCTACTGGTATTTTTATGTTTTCGAACGATTTGATTGTGTTGAGTTTCATTAAAAATGTTTTGATTTGGGAGGTTGTAAGTTTTAACTCTGGTTTGGTATTTAAGAGTGGCTTTTAAAAATTGAAGGGGTATAGAGGGGAAGCCGGTGGATACCTGTAGAGAGTTGATACGTGTAGAGCGATGTGTTTTAGTGATGGCTATGAGAGCGGCTGACTGTGCAGTTTCTAGTTTGTGAATGTTTGTTTTAGATGCAGTGATAATGGCTGAGGCTCCATAAAGAATGTGTTGAAGTGAGTGCGATGAGTGTATTTTGCAAGATATATGTTTGTTTGCACCCCAGGAAGTACCACTAATATATCTGATGAGGTTAATGATTTTGTGGCACTTACTTACCGTGTGTGAGATGTGTTCTCTCCAGGTAAGTCCTTTATCTTAAATAACTCCAAGGAACTTAGTAGAAGTTTGGTAAGGGATGGGTTGGTTTTTGATGAAGAAAGTAGGGATCTTGTGTTTAATATTGGTACCAAAATGAATGAATTAGATTATGAAGGAGAAAAGGTAATGCCCCATTTAGAAGCCCAATTTTAAATTTTATTTAAATGATTTTGAAGGAGTTTTGTGAGCTTAGTTGAAAGTTTACTAGTAGACCAGATGGCTATGTCGCCTGCATAAATGGATGAGGAAAAATGAGTTGGAATATCATTCATAATGATATTAAAAAGGGTTGGAGAAAGTGCACTGCCCTGAGGTACTCCATTATCAGTGGAACGGGGGGGGGGAGGGAAAGGGTATTGTTTGCTTCAACTTGTATTGATCTATTGTTGATAAAATTGTGTATCCATTTTAAAGCTTATCCTGCAATACCAAGTTTTTGTGCTTTTATTTCTATAGCGGGTCTATTAACCACATCAAAGGCTTTAGTTATGTCTAAAAACATTGCATGAGTTGGAACAGAGGAATTCCAGGAGGGAGGGGTTATGGATGATTGCCAGAGTTGATTAAAACTTTGGAGATGATGGAGTTATAATGAATTTCACAATGGGAAGTGATTTCTATCTTAAGACTGAAGATGGTTGATTGAGGTATTTAGATATTTGCCTGGTTACAGTATAATGATAGTTTGAGTAAGGGTTTGTACCGCAATGTCGACTTTGAGAAGTTCATAGGCAATTGCCGTGAGGGTTTTCGCTTTGGTATCTGATGAGAGGTGAGAAGCGAGGAAGGCGTTAGAGGGGTAAGCATCATCTGACAGTTTGGTGGCTGAGGAGGGTTGTGTTGTTACATTTGGTGTTTCGTTGGCAGAAGGGGTGGGAGTGGATTGGTGTATGGAGTAGTAGGAGGGAGAGATGGGGAGGGATTGCGTTTTTGGGGAAGGGGGTGGGGAAAAGGATGGCAGAGGGGGGTGGGGATGGGGTATACCTGTGATGTTGGTGGTGGGGGGGGGTGGACAAGAGAGACCGCCTGAGCGCATGTAATATTTTCAGTTGTTTGAATTTGATTGATTGTCTTGGCTTTGTTGTATTTATCACTGGATACATCTGGAAGGGAAATGTAGGTATGGTGTGTGCTATGTGGGGAAGAGGTGACTGTGGGGTTATCTGGCCGAGGTTCTAAGTTATTTATAGAGAGAGGACTTTCCATGTTTGTATTTGTAATATAGTGAAAGAACATAAAAGTTCTGATGATGAAGAACAACTTAAAAGTGAAGGGAAAATAAAGGGATATAAGGGTGCTTAAATGAATCGCTATTCTGGCTCAAGTCCCGACACTGTTCGCCGTTCATATTCCGTCAGTGAGGGTCACAGAGTGGACTGAGTCTTACCCTTCTCTTGGTTTGTCACCAGTAGATATATATAGTGATGAAGTTTGTGGTAGTATTAGTTACACTCCTGTCTTATTCCTATTGTATGGTACGCTGCTCTATAAGATTATCTCAATCAAAATCATGTTAATAATTTGATTGTATCTGCTACTAGAGGGCGTATAATTGCCAATAAAGAAATCAGTGCTACTGTGTCTGTGGCGTAGGAGTGGGGAGGCGTTAGGAGTGGGGAGGCGTTGGTAGAGTGTAAGGAAAGTAAATTTCGCCTCTTATCATTCTCGATAATATGACCACCAAAACCAGCGGGGCGAGGTATCTTGCCTTGGTAGAGTGTGGATCATCGCGAGCTGCAATTAATCGCTCCTTGGTCAGCTATTTAGTCGGACACGCTGGACGCAGCTGGATGAAGATGGTGACCAAGAAGACAATGTTGATTAGGATGATCATCATGATGATGCCAATGATCATGATGATGCCAATGATCATGATGATGCCAATTTCGCACCTCAGCTAGATTCCGGGGAGATGGGATAATACCGTGACTTCCCGATGAGTGATACGCAACCAGATTAGCGCCTGGCAAGCAAATGACTCTTGAGAAAACCTTCGTTATAACACTTGCAAGGTGTGCGTGATATTAAGACCCTCCGTAATGTTGCCATGTTTGAGCAGTGGTGCTCTGTGCTGCTCTGTGAGGGACCTTCTCAAATCTGGTTGCTGCTAGGTGATATTGCGACACGGTCGCAGTTATCGCACTGCTAACTGTGCGTTTAAGGCGATATGGGAAAAAGACCGAGCTTTTTCTCGAGCTCTGATTGGCTGAGAGTAGGGTGCCATATACATATGAGTCAGGCGAAATCGAACACTACCGAACGCGCTCGTTGGATGGATGGACTCGAGTGCCTGCGGGCGCAGCATTGTCTGTACCATCGAGGCATAATGCTACTGCAAGCGAGGATCATAACGGTCTTGGCCAAGAATGTTGGCTGTGCATCATGTTCAAATACATTCCATTCTTACATAATACGTATGGACCTCGCATTAAAGAGACTGTTCAGCCCCATATAAGGCAATCAGGGATCATTTCGTTATTACATTACTACGTTTAACACAGACGTAAGTAATGCCATCTTCTAATTTGTGCCGCAAAGTTTACATGATGGAAAATTATGTTGATCAGTTTTTAACATTATTATTTGACTGGAAATATTCATGATCTACTGTGGAAATCTGTTTTATTCAGCTGTAAATCATAACGCGCTCTAAATTTGCCTCGCTATCGATGTGTATTCTTCCGCTTTGGTTACATAATGTAGATTTCATCAAATCTTCGCTCATTCAAGTTGTGGGCATCTTTGCGCACACATTAGACCGACAAGCAGGAAGGTAATGCCTGACAACATAAATGGCGACCACAGCGCCGCGTAGCGACTGAAAGTCTGGAAACTTAACACTTTTGGTTTCCAAGGTGCGGTTGCCAAGCAGCTTGCTAGGCAACCTCGTTCCAAATATGAGGCTGATGAGTCTCTTTAACTGATGAGTTCAATGGCCACCTGTGATTGGTCAGCCCATTCTCCTGGCGCAGAGGATACATATTGCGTGGGTACGAGCAAAATCCTCTGCTCCGGAGAATGTGGGTTTTATTTATGTGCAATCCGACGAGGGGACAAGGCAAACCACAGGGATTTGCATTGGCCTGCCGGCCGCAATCTTCTATGTATACATAAAAGATAGCGGTCAATGCAAATCCCTGTGCATGAGACGCATAGATAGAAAGAGGGCATTTTCGGGAGCTGCCCACTGGATCCGAGAAGGACGGACGCTAGCAAGTTGATACTTCGTAAGACCGATAATAACTTGGTGTTGGTAATAACTGAGTGAATCCCGAACAGCATTGCATTCCAGGCCAGCCCGGCTTAAACGTTTCTCAAGTTTCGCTGACTTCGGGTCATGTAACGCAGGAATTTGATGAGGTGCGATCATATTTAAGTCCGACATCACCCACAACAGCATACCCTGGGAACCGTGAAAGTGATGTCATCGCTTGGCGACATGATATTCAGTTACGTCTTAACTTCATGAGTAACCCCACCATTTTTTTGCGTCTTGCAGACTTTGCTCAGGTGTTTGGGTCAGAAGACCAAATATACCCAATCCTGTTTGTCGGTTAAGGGTGATTTTTGTTGTGATCTTACAGTGGTATACACTGACCTATCTAGGCAGCAGTCCGGTTGTGTTTTCATCATCCAAGATGATGGAAGACGCCACTGATACACTTGTTTTCTACGTCAACGGTAGTAAAGTAAGTACTAAGGTAGCCTATCAGGACGTCCGACCGGGGCCAGTGCTAAGCACGCCGTTATCGTCGCAACATTTATTTATTTTTTGGCGCTGGGGGTTGTGTGAAGTAGCTCGTCCAATACCAGGTTTTATGAAACCAGCCGAGTGTCACAGGCAATTGGGGTTCGTACAGTGGCTTGCATGTGGAGATTCTGCACAAAGGAGCGCTCAATATTTCCATTTGCCACCCTCAAGATACAAAACCTTGTGGTCACGGGCCACCGAGCGGTCAGTATCGCCGCTGATCTAATGTGTGTGTGTGTGTGTGTGTGTGTGTGTGTGTGTGTGTGTGTGTGTGTGTGTGTGTGTGTGTGTGTGTGTGTGTGTGTGTGTGTGTGTGTGTGTGTGTGTGTGTGTGTGTGTATATATATATATATATATATATATATATATATATATATATATATATATATATATATATATATATATATATATATATATATATATATATATATATATATCTATATATCTCTTTAGGCTCGGCGCTCGGCAGCTCAGAACCTAGAACCGAGCGACCATGTTCTCAACACACCTGCATTGACTCCCGCGAATCGCGCGCAGATCTCGACGAGATAAGGATAATATCCAGTCGTCAACTCATCGTTTTGTGTTCTCTCCATGACGGACTGCTGTGCATAGGGACAATCGCGCGATAACGGATCTGAAGGTGATCGCTGTGGTGCTGTGAACACAGGCGCTCGAGTTTGACCATAATGTCCCCGCCACCGTGATCACAAACTGCAAGCCTACCTTCAAAGAGCATATTTATTACATGAATTCTGACAGAAATTAGTTATTATCTATGAATATAGTACGCGATCTGGACTATGTGGACATATGTTCTGCGCCATGCACAAAAAGAGCTCATAGCCACGCTAAGAGGGCTCACTCGCGCCTCCACCCGAGGAAATATGTGAATACACCACCTGTGAGCGGCGCGATGATTTCTCATGGCCCGTCTTAAAGCCTCGTGAAATTTTCGGATTGATTCAGGGGCATGGTCGCCTGGACCAATCAGAAGATTCCATATCTTTAACAGACGCCGAGTCCCACTCTCCATAGCGTTTGAGGCTTAGCTAACAAAACGTGAATACTAACCTGCGTGGAAGCTGATGCGTAAGAGACATTATATCAACAGTCCCATGAGCTCTTGTTTATTTCATGGTATGCCGGCCGCTATCTTCTATGTATACCACATAAAAGATAGTTTATGTATACATAGAATATAGCGGCCGGCAGGCCAATGCAAATCCCTGTGGCTTGCTACGCACCGATGGGGGAGAGTTCTGGATGGGGATACCCCCTCCTGCAGGTGGGGCTGGGGGGGGGGGGTCTATATTTTTTCACTTTTCAAATTGATGTTTCGCACTTGCGTAAGTGCGTATCGCTGGCTACACCCCTGGCGACCATTCATTCAAAATTCGTTGATTGACAGCAGTCTATATAACTGAAATTATGCATGCGCAAGTGGATTGAATTGACTTGAGAACAATAAATTTCTTGTCCAAATCGCATCCACTTGTTCCTTAGTACGGACAGCGGCGGAATGTTTGCTTGTACTTGTAGGATCTCCCCACGCAAAGCGAGCTTTTCTTGGCTTGGGTTCAGTTTATTTGTCCGACTGATTCGGAGAGGCAGACGTGATTTCCTTTAGCAAAGAAATGCCTGCTGCTAAACACTGCAGAAGTTAATATCCTTAATGGCGCACCATTTCGCATGGGCGTATTTCTAGATGTTACGGAAAATGACGCACTTGGTCTATTCTACGTCCCGGACTCAAGCAAGCGAAAATATTTACATCCGAACATGTGCCCCCGCCCTTTTCAATTGTTATATGGTATATCAAGTGCACAGACGCCATTTCCTTTGCTGTGGAAGGTCAAATGTAACTATGCCATGATATCAGTGAGAATGCGAACGTGATCTATGAGACTCGTGCTTGTCTGGTGACGGCAGTCACCACCAAAGACGGGTGTGTGTTCACCCCAGGGTGTTCACAAACAGTTAAAACAGCTGACGTGCTGAGTAACAACGGCGAGCTTGGAAATATGTAATGAAACATTGGGTTTTACCGTCGCTTTCATCAACGAGATGATTGATGGCGCGACTATTGAATATCAGTAACATGTAAACAACGCCCGCAGCCATCAGGCTAGGGGACCTTGACTAGTTGGTGCGGTTTACAAGTTAGGCTCGCCTCCATCTCATGCCAGTAAAACGCAATTGATTTAAATTCAGTATTTTATTTTTAAAAAGTGAGCATGCGAGGTTCAGTTATTTTCAGTTCATCATTGTACTAAATTTATATTAATGAAATGCACGTTGTATTTTGTGTGTGTGCTGTGGTGGGAGTTGGGGGGGGGATATGACTACCAGTAAATTTTCCTTTTGAAGGGATTCGGTTTCTGTATATACCAAATCTAAATCGGTAACTACAACAGTGCAAAGCAACCTTCCAATTAGCTCCGGTCGAACGGTAACACGAATTTACTCAGACGTCTTGTAGGGCTCCCGGGGGGTGGGGGGGGGGGGGGGGTTCTCTCCTTGAAAAAGGGTAGGGGTTGCCGCCATGGGAAACAAAAACCGGACCATATCTATACCAAGCCAAAGTGAGAAAAGGGAACCATTCACATACCAAATCCTCTGGACCCATTCATATACAATTTTTTTAAAAGGGTCACCAATAATATACCAAAATTTAATGATCCCAAATCATATCTAGACCACCTCGAGGAGCTACAAGGGACCCATCCATATACCGAACAAACGATTCAGAATGAAAAAGTACGTTTATTAAGCTTCGCAACTGCGGGTATAAAACATTGTCCGGTTATGAAGCGTACTGAATCAACTTGCCTTCAAAGACAGTCGTTAGTTCAGTCAAATTGCTAGAAATTAGCCACTTCACAAAATGTTCATCCATAATTGATTCTTCCTGTTTCGGCAAGTTTAAAATAGTTATTTTAGTGACGCAACGGCAAAAAAAACTTATTCCGTGGTCAGTCCCAACGATGCTCTGGCTCATAACGGCAAGGCAGTTGATTAAATAGCAGCCAATAAATAAAAAATATGTGACTCGGGCCCACAGGCTATCAAGCGCCCCAGGACGTCGGTCCCATGAGGTAGACAATATATGGTATTTCATTATTATGAAATTGGATTAAATGGGAAGATAACATGCCTCCCCTCTGCACCTGTATGAAATTGGATTAAATGGGAAGATAACATGCCTCCCCACTGCACCCCACACGAGGTTCCTCGTTCATGGTCCGGCAAACCGTACCTCTGTCAATTGTGCATACACGATCGCACTGGGATTCTCACGCTGTTCCCACGCTCGACGACGTTATCAACTGGGCAACTTTGATTATGTCAAGGTGCTGACAGCAATTAGACAATTCTCTTGGGAATGGATGGTTACCGGCTTGGACTAGAGGGGTAGGCAAACTGAAATCCCTCCTTGTCGCATCTGGGGGAAATCACTGGTCCCGGAAAGGGAAAGAGAATGTACGGACCTGACCTTTCTGTTTGCTTATCATGCCATAAAACTTGTCTCTGAAAAAACACGAACCCGATGGCAGCTGGGGTTGGCCACCATTGACCTAGGGGACCCGAGCAAACACGCAATATTGAGGCTCATACGTTAATTAAAGACATCTTGCTATTCCTGTCTGTCATAATACTGATCCATTTGTATACCCATTGCAAAACAATGACCCATTGCTATACCTCGCAAAAATACGGACCCATTGGTATACAAGGTCATTGCAAAAAACCCGACCCATTGCTAGCCCTGGCTTTAAGAAATAACGACCCATTTGTATACCAAAATGGCAGAAAACCGACCCAAATTGGCGGCACATCCCTAGTAACCTTCACATAGTGAGAACCCCCCCCCCCCGGGGTAGGGCTACCTTCCAGTCGACCTTATATCCGGCCAGGTTTTACCGTCTGACTCTGGTAATGGAAAAAAACCCCAAACTTTACTTCGAATTCCATTATGTGTAAGGCCACACAAACAGAACATAATATAGCGACCCATTTATAAGGCACCATAAAAATGTAAAACTGCGCCACGCTGACACGGGCGGTTCATCCCAATCGCTCCCTAAAAGCACATTCACTCGTATGGCGGGCTCGTATGAAGCTTTTCTGGGGTGCTACTCTCAAATTGTTTCCATTAAGAGGGTTCTCGTTCCCAAATCGAGCAATGTTCTCAGACACCCGAGCGCTTACTTTCGGTGATTTTTTTTTTAACAACTTGTTTTGCTTTCAAACAAATGAGCCGCAGGCAAGGCAACTCGCCCCTGGTGTTTTAATGATCTGATGCCGAAAGTAGTAAATATCCAGGGGCGTAGCTGGAACCCAATTTGAAGTACTTCCATTTTTAGCGGGGGGTCCGGGGGATATATATGACATTTTACATTTAAGTTTTACACCGGATTTAGGCCATTTAGAATATTCATTATTCAAAATCGAAGTACTCCCGGGAGTATGGGAGTATGCCTGGCTACGCGCCTGCATATCGGAGCCGCGGATTTAGGCCATTTAGAATATTCATTATTCAAAATCGAAGTACTCCCGGGAGTATGGGAGTATGCCTGGCTACGCGCCTGATAGTGCGGAGCTGTCAGAGGCGGAGTTTCTTTGCCTAATGTCATTATCAAAAGCTTGCGGCTCATTACTTTTGTTCTCGCCACATGCGCACAGGGTTGTGAGAGGATAATGTCTGTTTCTACTAGCACTTTAGAACCAAGTGGAGCTAGCGCAGGTAATACTCGATCGACAGGTAGTACTCGATCTAGTTGAGCTAGTTTCTGTCTCTTCTGACTCAAGTCTGTATCCTGCAAGTCAACTTATAGGGGCTACGTGTTTGTTGTGGGTTACAACTCGTGTTGGTGGATTTCACCTAGAGTTTGAAATGGCCTGGTCCAGCCCTATGATATTGATAATCTTTCGAAATTTTATCTTTTTCCTTCTTCACATTGATGTTTATTGTGCTGTTAACCCTTTACTTTACTTACGTACTTACTTAGTTTATGTTAATAAAGAGAAAAGCACTGTCTCTACCCTTCACTCTTCTTACCTATACGTTTTGATTAGTTACTGTTTTAACTTTTTTTTAACTTTCATACTCATATTCAACTAGGGTGTGGCTTACACTCGAGGTTGGATTCCTCATTAGGTATATAAGGACATTATAATGAAATGATAGGTCTGTGCACGGCTAGGTGAGAAGTGTCTGGAAATTGAAGTTGATAATTGATCGATCATTGATTAATAATCAAAAAGGTCTGACCTCTTCCCTCTTCAGTTAACCGCAGACACTCGTTCACGATGCAAAGAAGAGACGTCATTCCCATTTGTCGCTGAATTGCTTTTTTATTTCATACTGATCAGTTTGCCATTATTTTGTCTTACTGTGATGATCCTTCTAATAAAAGAGGGTTAATTTAGTGGCTAACCTGTTTGGGTGAAGGGCATTTCAAGACTTGAGTGCCCATGTTAGAACCAGATAAAACTAAAGGGGTTGATCCCCCTGTGGGTACGGGGGTAGAATAGGCCCTCTGTATCCTCCTGCATGTCGTAAGGGGCGACTAATACGGGACAACCTGTTGGCTGTGGGTTGCGACTCGTGCCGGTGGACAATGAAATCCAGAGGGTTGAGTGGAGCGGTCCTTTTGAGGGCCATATCTGCAACACACTACTCTGGCCCGGGTTTCCCCTAGACAAGAGGCTGGAATGGCCCTGGTCCCTAGTCATTTATCTTAGAAGGTGGCTGCTTAATCAGGTCTATCTTAAATCTTTCTAGGCACCATATAACTCATACATGTTGGTGTGCCATTAAACCTATTCTTTCACTCACTCACCACTTACTCCACTCACTCACTCATCACTCACTCATTCCAACGCTGATTCCCATGAGCTGACATTAATCTGGTGTGCACCAACTTATGATATGTGGCTGACCTTTTTTTCAACACTCTCCTTCAGTTTCTGTACATACCACTGTGAAGCTTTTGTGACCGTTAAACATATACTTACCTTACCTGAGCCTAAACATCCTAATGGTGTCACAAGTGATGAGTTATATCCAACGCTGATTCCCATGATCCCTTAAACACTATACCTACCTTAACTTACTAAAGGGGTTGAAGCACTGGGAAACGCTGAACGCTTTTATTTGATGTAAACTCATCGTTGTTTCTTTTGTGCAGATTGAGGAGAAGAATCCGAATCCAACATGGACACTTCTCTACTACCTGCGACACCAGTGTATCCTTGCATTGGACAATTTACCTGTTAAATACCAGAGATGAATCAATTACCACTTTTTGTTGTGACCATATGTTATATGGAAAAATGCCCTTCACTAGTATATTTTCTAAAAGAAAATAGTCACCTTAAGACCCCCACCCCACTCATCCCATTGTCTCTCAGCTTACCCAGTTGTTCTGAAACTTGATCCAAGTGTCTTTCATTTAGGGGAGAGCAGGATTTATCATAGTATATACCAGCCATTATCAGTCATAAAGATAATCTGTATTGGTTCATATGTTGAGTTTGCAACCTAGTACCCTTGTGTCTGTTCAACAACTGATCATCTGACATGTTATCTTGATCAAAGGAGGTTAAGTGCAGAACCATTATCTTACATAGAGTTTGTGTCATAACTGTTTATTTCATCAAGTCGATAAAAAAGTAGCATTTGGTTGGAACTAACTGGTTCTCAAAAACCAATGCTAATTATTGCATAAGCTTAGAATGATCCATGTTGGCTACCATGTGTAACCATAGGCAAGGCTCCCAGTAACAACGAGAAAGCAGTGATCCACCTTGATGAATTTATTCCAAATGAAGGACTTTGATCCACTTTACTGCTGATAAGGTCTATATGTGGTCGACAGAATTGTTTTTAGTGTCATGTATATAGATGAAATCAGTAGACTATCCCATGGGGATAATTATGTGCATATTCGTTTTGAATGACCTTGACCTGATTAAAGTGCATCTCACTGGGACGAAACTAGGCTGTGCAGAAGGTGGATGCGGGGCCTGTACTGTCATGGTGTCTCAGTACAGCCAACAAACCAACTCCATCAAGTAGTCACTTCAGATTATATTCACTGCTTTCAACAAAATGCTACAGTCCAGCAGGATAATCTTTCAGATGAAAACTGAACAGTGTATCAGATAACCTCTCCACTTAAATGACCCAAAACACTTTCAGATAGAGGAGATGGGTTTATATCAGTGTGGGTCATTCCGGAGTCACTTGTAATGAACCTGTATATCATGTGGTACTTGTATAGAGTACTGTAACTCTAAGATGTTATTTGATCTTTTGTGCAGGCATATAGCAGTGAATGCTTGTCTGGCGCCACTCTGCTCTATGCATGGTGTAGCTGTGACAACGGTAGAAGGCATAGGCAGTACCAAGACCAGACTTCATCCTGTACAGGTCTCATAGCCAATCAAATATTTAAATGACTGGTACAATGAAACTTGCATCTGGATGAGGAAGTTGAAGTTCACTTTTATTGCAGTGTTATTAAGTGGCTACCCTTCTTGTCAAACCTGCTCATGTCACAAACATGAGCAAATTACAGTTCCCTGGTCCTATTACAGCATTCTTTGAGTCAATAGATCTCTTCCCACTCGTTCTAATATCAAACTTGTCATATTCCAACGTCTGTTTCTTTTTCCTGTATTGTCGAATTTAGGAGAGGATCGCTCGATCTCATGGGTCTCAGTGTGGCTTCTGTACGCCTGGTATTGTCATGTCAATGTACGCGTTGCTGAGGAACAACCCCCAGCCTGACATGCACCAAATGGAAAGTGCTTTTGAAGGTAGATTACTTCTATGCATGGCCAATGACTGACATATATATTATGTAGTGTTACAGCCTTACTGTGGGTACCATGAACTGTGAGGGACTTGGAGACCCTCACAGCTCTGAATGCCTTTGCTGTAGACTTCACACTTAGAAATCTTTACTTTCTGGCTTCAAAACCCATGTGTGAATATGGATCAATATTTTTTAATGAGTTCGTTGTTTTGTGGCATGTGTTAAATACAGGTAATCTGTGTAGATGTACAGGCTACAGACCTATACTGGATGGCTTCCGTAGCTTTACTAAGGTAGCTTTTTTTCATTTACCCAAATATTTTAGCTGAGTACTATTTGCAACTTCAATTTACCTACTGCCTCACACCAAAACACTAGGACCAATAACCCGTGTTGAGTCCCCTGGTATTTTATTTTAAATGACACTTGATTGTTTCATCAATGTGTGTAGGAGTTTAAGTGTGGCATGGGAGATCAGTGCTGTAAAAATCGTCCCATTTCGGCGGACAACGATGAGGTAATAATTGTTAACTTCGGAAAAAACATCGGCAGCTCAAGTAGCTAGGTTTTTCTTTGGCTTGTGGTCAGACAAGATTCATTTTAACATTTGATTTTTTTTTTTACAGCTGTCATCTACGCTGTTCCATCCTGGTTCTTTCACTCCACTCGATCCTTCACAGGAGCCCATTTTCCCACCTGAGTTGCAGGTATTCATATTTTCTTTACAAAGGCTATCATGGCTAGCACTACCACCATTGCCTCATTCTTAGCATTAATGATCAGAATTTTGATTCTTAAATTGTTTGGATTTTAGTTAAAGCATGGAGAATTTGCCAGTAAGAGTTTGGTGTTTACTGGTGAGGGAGTTACCTGGCTGCGACCTGTCACTTTGGATAAGCTACTAGAGATAAAAACTGAGCATCCCCAAGCCAAGCTGATTATTGGTAACACTGAAGTAGGTCAGTACATTGATGCATACTTGACAATACCTGGATGAAATTCTTCATGGCTTTATATGTGCATGTATGCTTGTAAGCAGTGATAGATGTGGGATGGGGATGTGTTGTGTGCCTTAATAATGTACTCCAATATTTAACTCATAACTTGTTGAAAAACGTGATGTTAAGTTGTTTTTCCCCGCTTATACATAGCTCTCCTAAGCAGTAGATAATGATGTGATGCTGTGTATTGATGTCTCAGGTGTGGAGGTGAAGATGAAAGACATGGTGTACCCAATACAGGTGTGTGTAGACAGCATCCCTGAACTGTGTCAGCTGCAGCAGCAGGACTCTGGCCTTACTGTAGGTGCCTCAGTCACTCTGAACCAGCTCAGGGAGGCGCTTCTTCAACAAATAGAAACCCAGCCAGGTATGTTATGCACACAAGAACTTTTGTGCTAGTTTTCCACTTATATTGTGTGTTTATCACATTTATAAACCAGTAATATTGCTTTGTATTTTTGGGAAATAATGTAGGTTAGTTATATAAGAAAGCTTTACCTTTTTGGTTGCCAGAGTTCAGAACGAGGGTCTTCAGGGCAGTGGTAGACATGTTACGTTGGTTTGCAGGCCAACAAGTCAGAAATGTGGCGGTAACAAAATTTGATTTCATATGCATTGAGCTTCTGTTTAACAGTCATTAAAGGCACGAGGGTTTTACAAATGTCAAATTGGGATGTATGTTAATGACAGTGGCACCTGACATTGAAGGTTGAGATAGTCGGATCACATGTATGCTATGCTGTGTAGGCCATTGGAGGAAACATCATCACAGCCAGCCCCATCTCAGATCTGAACCCGCTCTTTATGGCCGCCGGATGCACTCTCTTGGTAGCATCAAAGGGTATGTGGAAATAGCTCTATTCCATCCTCTAAAATAACTGTATTCTCATCACTAAATTTGACATCTGAGATTTTTTACATTAATATAGGATGAATTTTGCAGATGGAGGCTTCAGATCGCTGACTATGAACGGGGATTTTTTCCCTGGTTACAGGAAGACAAAACTCACAGCCACAGAAGTGATGGTGGCAGTGCACATCCCATACACACAACAGGTCAGTGGGTCACTGTACCCATCTATTCACCTTGATGTGGGTGCAGGTTATGTATACATTTCAGTCACACACCAGGCCAGAGGGTCATGATTATGCACTTGTGATATATGTACGGTCTATTATTAGCACTTACTACTGGAAATAATATATGAAAAGCATTCCGATGTTTCTAAGACAGTGGATGTGAGTTTTTTTAATGTATAGATCTATGTAAGACGTGAGAAAGCCTTTTTTTGTTTCAGGATGAATATTTTGATGGGTTTAAGCAAGCACATCGACGTGATGATGACATATCCATTGTCAATGCTGGCATGAGGGTGGTATTTGAACCAGGGAGCTACATGGTCAAAGATCTGGCTTTGAGCTTTGGGGGAATGGCACCTGTTACAGTGATGGCCACAAAAACATGCCATGAACTTATTGGCAGGTGTGTTAGTCGCGAACCTCATGAACGGTCATTTATATTATTTCTGTATGGGTGGCTGTGTGATAATGTTTTGTGAAGATGTAATTGAATTATAATTGTGAGAGTGAGCAAAACATACCTGTGATATATTTTGGAGAAAAATCATTTCAGGTATGTAGAAATCGAAGGTGATTGTACACTAAACTCGTGGTGCCTCTATGACCTTGATATTCAAGAGGTTCAGGCGCAAATAATAATATTATTTCTCTTTGTGTGATGATGTTTGCATGAAGGTTCCATTGAATTTACTATTTAGGGCAAGCAAAAAGATATTTTGGAGAAAGGTATTCTAGGCATGGAGAGGTATGGAAGGGGTTGTGACCTGAAACCAGACTTGTGATGACTCTATGACCTTGATATTTAGCTTTTGTTTTTATTGGTATGATCTTCAGGAAGTGGGAGGAGTCTCTGGTGGGGAGAGCATGCGTTTTGCTCGGGGAGGAGCTTCTTTTAGCACCGGGGACACCTGGTGGTATGGAGTCTTACCGCAACACGCTCACCACAAGCTTCTTCTTCAAATTCTTCCTGCGAGTACTCAATTCTCGCAGTGCTCAGTTGGCAAGTTTCCATTTTACCATATCAAACTTTAAAAGCACTTGATAAGACCATACATGTCTTTTTCACCAATAACCCTTTTTCAGAGCTTGGTTTTTATTTATTGTTGTCCTGAGATGTGACTCCGATAGTATAACTGATTCAGCCGGGGCCTTCTATTGCTGATGAGAACAAGAGTGCCATACCAGTTTACAGTCGACCACCAAGTACAGGGTCCCAATTGTATGAGGTCACGACAAAAGGTCAGCAGGAGGTCGATGCCGTGGGACGACCCCTGCCCCACTTATCTGCGGAGAAGCATGCGACCGGCGAAGCTGTATACGTGGATGACATGCCGCATTTTGATAGTTAGAAACTTCTGAATTTCTTTCGATATTTTATAATGTTAAATTACCTAAAAGAGATTGCACCACATTTCACGCAGTCTATTCTGACAGTCCATCCTGGTAATACCTCTTCACCAAATTAAAATAATAACTTATTGCAAATGCATTCTAAATACATCTTCATTGATTTTTAACTGGTCAAACAAAATAACTTTTATTTAAAATTTGAGTGGGACTAGAAAGGCCTCTACTGCATTAGAAACCCAGCACTCAAAGACAACAAAAGAATTCTTGACCGATTTCTGTCCTCATACAATGGCTAGCATACATATCACATTCCGTTCAATGATAGCACATTTGGAATGTTTCAGATGAACTCTACATTGCATTCGTCATGAGTACCAAGGCCCATGCTAACATTGTCAGTGTGGATTATTGTGCCGCCCTCTCCATGACAGGTGTTGTAGATTATATCTCAGCAAAGGATGTGGATGAAAACAATTTTGGTGGCAACAATTTCATCTATGCTGAAAATAAGGTAGACTCATAGCTTTTATATGAAATTATCAATGGGAACTATTTAATTCTGGTTATCGACACATTTGTGCACAATTCTTTATATTATCAAAACTATAGTACGATATTTAGAAATAATATGCTGAATCCAAGTACAATCATTTGCTAACAATTGTAGTAATCTTTATGTGCTTAATAATATGACATGGAGCACCTTCACAATACTACTCTCTTCATTTTATGACTTCACATTATTGTGGTCACTGTCACTTTAGGTGACCTGCCAGGGTCAGATCATTGGTGCCATCTTGGCTGATACCCTGGTCCATGCCCAGAAGGCAGCCAAAGCTGTCAAGGTTCAATATGAAGAACTGCCTCACATCATCACAATAGAGGTAACAGGTGCTCTTGTTACCTCTTATGCTCCCTCGTGCTGTTAGCACGGTCAAAGTATAGCAAACAAGTTTGAAATAGCATTTGGTGATTGATGTTAGTGCAATAAGGTAAGTAAGTTTAGGGTTTAACAGTGGACTATCACTAGTTATATGGTGCCTTCTGTAACGTTTGGTTGATCTTCATTTTCTTATTGACCTCTATATGACCTTATCTGTAGCTGAGATGTTTAAACTCACACTAATCTGATAAATGGGATTGGGATGTTTGTCAACAGCAAGCTATAGCAGCCAATTCCTACCTGGCACCCCCTAAGGCTCTGCGACTGGGGGACGTGGAAGCTGGTCTGGCAGGAGCTGATCATGTGGTGGAAGGAGAGGTCAAGGTCGGAGGTCAGGAGCATTTCTACCTGGAAACACAGGCATGTCTGGCCATACCCAAAGGGGAAGATGGGGAGATGGAGGTCTTCTCTTCCACACAGGACACCTGTGATACCCAGGTGAAGTGTCCATTTCATATGGTACACTGGCCAATGATTTTATTTTGGTGACATCTCAACTTAATTCAACGTTCACTGTATCCATAGAATAGACAAAAGAGATGATGTATTTTGTTTCTCTATTCAGGGCAAAGTTGCTAAATGTTTAGGAGTGCCTTTCAATCGCATCACATGTCGAACCAAACGAATGGGTGAGAAATATGTGTAATTTATACAGCTCGATCTTTGATGATTGGTATCATATTCCTACTTAAAGTTTGGTTCATAAATACGACAAATTTGTCTTGGCATACACAGGTGGGGGTTTTGGAGGGAAAGAGACGCTTGGAGCATATTTTGCTGCTGTTACAGCAGTAGCTGCCCGAAAGTGAGTCTCCTCGTGATTTGTAACAGCATCACGTTTGTTTGGTTTGTTGTAATATGTTGCTTCACCATATGAGTGTTGGGTGACAGGGTTCAGAGGCCAGTGAGATGCATGTTGGACCGAGATGAGGATATGGTTTCAACTGGAACACGGCACCCATTCCTCGGCAAATACAAAGTACGTATTGAGCATCACACCAATGTTTATTTTGCGGCATAACACTGTCTATTTCCGTTTTGCATGAAGATTCCATTGTTGCATGGCTGTTAATTTCAGGCCGGTGTTTCTAAAGAAGGAAAATTGGTTGCTCTTAGGGTGAATCTTTACTCCAATGCTGGCCACTACATGGATCTGTCTCAAGCTGTGAGTTTCTTCCCCTAGATATATCATTTCATGCTGACAAATTTGTGATTTGTTGATAATCCGTCTTATGTGTCATCATTTCACTAGGTTCTGGAAAGAGCTATGTTCCACATTGACAACTGCTATAAAATTCCTAACGTTGAAGTGACTGGCCACCTTTGCCTCACCAATATATCTTCAAACACAGCATTCCGTGGGTTTGGTGGACCTCAAGGAATGTTTTGCATGGAGTATATTATATCAGAAATCGCGGACACATTAAGCATGCCTGCTGAAAAGGTGAATGACGTTTTTTGGTTGAATAAGAGACTTTTTGTTATCAGTTACCAGCATATCTACTGTATCTGATTAAACAAATGTAAATTCATACAGATGTATGTTACCAGATCAGAGAGCTCAACTTGTATCAAGAAGGAGAGAGAACCCACTACTCTCAGAAAATTGAGAATAGTTTCCTCCATAATTGCTGGGAGGAAGTTGTCAAACAGAGTAACTTCCTGCAGCGGAAGGAAGAAGTGGAGGATTTCAACAGGAGAAATCGCTGGAAAAAACGTGGAATATGTGTTATGCCCACAAAGTTTGGGATTGCATTTACAGCAACTTTTCTGAATCAGGTGCACATCAAATTGTCAAATTGTTATTTTGCACATCACACTTGGTAGTATAATTTAATGTTAAATCTGTGTGTTTCAGGCTGGAGCCCTTATTCATGTGTACACAGATGGCTCAGTATTACTGGCTCATAGTGGGACAGAAATGGGTCAAGGTCTACACACCAAGATGGTTCAAGTAGCCAGCCGGGCCCTACAAGTCCCGACTAGCATCATCCACATCAGTGAGACGAACACGGCCACAGTTCCCAACAATTCCGCAACTGCTGCCAGTATGAGCTCTGATCTTAATGGCATGGCAGTAATGGTGAGGTTGAATGCTTCTAAAGCCCACTAGCCCCTAAGATACATGTTTACAACCTCACTAGTATATGACATGACAAATGATACATTCCAAACAAGTTTAGTAGTTCTTGGGGTAATTTTTGCCAGAGAAAGGTGGATATAAATAGATTTGTTCAATAGTGTCATTTCAGGGGGTAAGCAATTAATTTTATTTGTACATATTGTGTTGTTTACAAATTTATATATGTATGCTTTTTAGAATGCTTGTACAGTAATAGTCGAGAGACTGAAACCTTACAAGGAAAGTAATCCCAATGGTGAATGGGTGGACTGGGTAAGACACCTCTTTTAATAATGTACAATATTCTACACACTCCTGAGGAAATGATCCAATCAGACATATAATCAATGCGCCAATGATATTCAAACAACTTCTGTCAGTAGGAGGTATTTTTGCATATAGTGATCAAGAATTATGATCACCTTGGTCATTACTGTGATACATGACACACTGATATTCCTGATTGCCTTTGATCATTGCAGGTGAAGGCAGCCTATATGGATAGGGTGAGCCTATCATCCACAGGATTCTATAAGTAAGTCTTGAATGTTTGTCCTGGAGGAAGAATTCAAACCCTCATTGATAACTTAAAATTCATGTCCACATTCTTACGAATGAAAGGGGAGGCAATTAGCTGTCCGTGTGCTCAGCTAACAGTGTGAAATATACAATGTATGCAGGTGTCCAGACTTAGGCTTTGACTGGGTAACCCAAAAAGGGAATCCATTCAGTTACTTCTCTTTTGGTGTGGCATGCTCAGAAGTGGAGATAGATTGCCTTACTGGAGACCACACAGTAAGATATGACCCATGTTAATGAGCATTTCAGAATAGTTTTGGTATTCGTGTGATTTGATATGATTGTTAAATAGCCATGAACCCAGCAACAGATGGGCTTGAGCTTTTGCCCTAAACATGTTACGGTGTCTCTTATTGGTTGGTTTCACTCAACACACTTGGCACCATATAAGTGTTGGTGCGTCATGAAAACCTACACTTACTTACCAATCCACACACGCTCATACATCACGGCATTGACAGACTTCCTCTGCAGCTTTGAATGTTATTGCTATATTGTGCAACAGTTGCTTGGGACGGATATTGTTATGGATCTGGGCCGTAGCCTCAACCCTGCTATTGACATTGGTCAGGTAGAAGGAGCCTTTGTACAGGTAGGTAACATGTTCATCATGCTCATGGGATACTCAATGGGAATTTAGAGGCTAGATTTTTGAATTAAAATAAATTTGTGCTTTGCAAATGAAAAATTTGTATGCAGGTGCCCAGTACTTGTATACAACCAGTTATGTTGGTGTTAGCCTATATATAGCAATGAATAGAGACACTTGTGTACATTACGGTTAATGCAGGGATGTGGGATGTTCACGCTGGAAGAGATCCGCATGTCCCCATCAGGCTATAGATTCTCTCGTGGTCCTGGTGTCTACAAGATCCCTGGATTTACTGATATTCCCATCGACTTCAAAGTCACACTTCTCAAGCATGCCAATAACCCCAAGGCTGTGTACTCCTCTAAGGTACGTTCCAAACTACACATGTTCTTGTGCATTGGATCTGTGCACTGAGTTACAAGAGGATCAAGTGAAAGTTAGGAGATGAACGACTACTCAGTGTATGTTGTGTTATACAGGCCGTTGGTGAACCACCGCTGTTCCTTGCAGCATCAGTATTTTTTGCAATCAAAGAAGCGGTGAAAGCAGCCCGGAAGGAGGCTGGTGTTGAGGGAGGCTTCCGGTTTGACAGTCCTGCTACATCCGAGAGGATAAGAATGGCCTGTGTCGACTCCTTCACAAAACAGGTGTCAAGATATATATCTGTTTTTATAAAGTCATAAAGGAGTGCCATCAACATATATCTATGTCACTTCTTAACTAAAAGCATAAATGTTGGGTTTTTTAATATTTACTTATATGATGCATTCATTGGTTGTTTCAGTTTCCAGTGCCGGAACCTGGAACATACACTCCCTGGGTTGTGGAGCTTTGATAAGGAACCACTGAGGGTTTTTATTTTAATATTTGGGAGATTGCAACCTTAAAATTTAGACATACAGGTTATGAGTTGATATTGTTAAATTTTCTAGTTTCTAAATTAAATGTTCTCAATCACCTTAACTATTTTGCATTGAATGTGATCCAGAGCCTGAATTGTCCGTGGACCATTATACTTATAACAATGATGACTCAATCAGATAAATACTTGAACAAAATAATGTCTATGATTAATTAAGCATACATCATAGAGAGGTGTTTGGTGTATTTTTAGGGATGTTGATATATTTGGTCATGTTTTATAGGTTAGAGATCTTTTTGTCATTTTTAGTTATTACAGAATTATTTGCAGAATACAGTTTTGGGTAACCATACAAAACAGAAAAGGGTATTTCTGTAATTGCTGCACAGTGTATTCCACTTTGACTGCCATTTACACGTTGTGATTGTTAAACACTACCTGTCTCTTTTTTATGAAACATAATATCATTGTTCAATTATGTCTATTATCTTTATCATTAATACATATCTAAAATCATTTTTAGATAAAATTTTCACAGAAATATATCCCTGTTATTTTAAGTTCCTCATAAAAAATCACTCCAGAATGACAAACGTGTTTTGATATTTATAGAAAGTGGAATGCCATGATTAAACAGATCAAGTAAATCCCTTTGATGCCCTTGTTTCATGGTTAAATTCTTAAAAGTATCACACAATCTGTTATTCAATAGTTGCTGGTGACATTTAAAAATTGAATCATTTTGAAATTTCACAAATTGTCCAATGATGCTTTGTCTGAACTTCAAATGAGTGCTGGCAACAAAATATTAATCTGTTTATGTTCAATTCATCAGAAAAGATAGACCTACAGTAGGCCTCTATATGGTAGTAGTTAGGTCTGTTAACCGGGCTACAGAAAAGATTATTTTCTCGTGCAGCAAATCTCTGAGATTTATTAATAAGACTAAGGGGTTAGCATACACATACTGTGATATTTTCATTTATATGATCACTCTCGCTACTTAATGCATAGCGCAACTCTGATCCTTCCCGCGCTTGGGCAATGCTACTTTCTGCATGCGCACAAACCTCGGATACTTTTAGCACGCCATCGGCTAAAGCTACTTTCTGCACATGACACCAGCACAAACTTACCCGTGGGAGAGCGCCACCTTTCGGGCGAAAATGCTCTTATTTGATTCTACTGCTTTTCGCACCAGTGTGAAGTTGGCGCAAAATAGTAGAACCATATAAGACGAGATCTCGCGAGAAGAAAAAGAAGCAAATACCTTATTGCAGATATTACTATGTTTTCGAGATAGCTTGATATTTTCGTCTGCTACGATAGGAAGAGGTTATTCGCACGCCGGCGTGGGAATAATGAGCCACTCCAACCAAATTCGCACGCCGGCGTGCGAATAGTAGAGTTTGATGATTATATTCGCACGCCGGCGTGGGAATAGTGAACGTTGTCAAGCTTATTCGCAATAATAGTAGAGCATTATCATAGTATTCGCACGCCGGCAAGTGATGCGCTCAACATATTCGCACGCCAGCGTGGGAGAGTGAATGAAGGGGGGGGGGCCGCAAGCAGCTCTTCCATGAGGCACATGTCCGGGTAGCCTCATGGTCACCTAAAGCGCATGCGTCTGGCGTGCGAATAAGGAATCCTCAAATTATTGTTCGCACGCCGGCGTGCGAATAACCATTTCGGCTACGATATGCTTAATTTTAATGTTGCAATCTTCGTTTTATAATGATAATTGCGGCCAAATGTCGAATATGACTCGAGTGCTGTGAGAAATGATAACAAGTGGATCTACAATCACCCGCGTTGTTGTTATCATTCGTTATTAAACTATATATGGTGTGTAAACTTTAGTTTTGAGCGATATTGAAAGGTTTTTTGTGCAATCAAGTCCATAATAGATTGGTAAGTTAGAAATCAATGAATTCGAGCACATAATTTTATAAAATAAAATATGATTGAAACCAGTTGTGAACACATGCTAAATGGTATAAACTTCTTGTCTCTCTTGAATGACATTGCATTTTCGCCGAATAGGGATATTGCTTTCCCATATGTCATGCGTTAATAATCCTAGTGTGAGAGCCTGTCATGTAATGTAAGAATCTGTAGAACCAACCCCTAACCCCCCGCCCCTCCCCCAAAAAAACCCCAGTGATAATAGCAATGAACAATCCCATACATTAAAAACATATCCCAGCAACAAAATATTGTACATTGTTCCACAATCAAGTTTTTCTATGTCCAGAGCAATTTAGCTGACTCCAAAGTAATTATTCTCTGGTGCTATGCACTGATAAGGCAACTCAAAACTGTATGAAGTATACCCCAATCAGCCAGTTAACTATCTAGAAGAGATTATTGGAAGCCATGTGTATTGAGTTCACATTGGGTCCAAAATCTCACTTTGCATCCGCTTAAGCAAAAAATATGGGAGGGGAACCCCCAAAGATAATTTTTATCTGGTGCTATGCACCCACCAAAGTAACTATAGTCTGCTACTATGCACCCACTAGACTACCGGGTGTATGCAGTAGTTACTTTGGGGGTTTCCCTCCCAGTTTTTGTGTTACAGGGGGTTCAAAGTGAGATTTTTGGCTTTGCGGGACCTAAATATACATAGCTTCCACTAAATGGTTCTAGATAGTTATAACGCCGATGGGGGTATACTGGACACAGTTTTGGGTAGTTTAGTGGGTGCATAGTCGCAGACTATAGTTACTTTGGGGGTTTCCCTCCCAGTTTTTGTGTTACAGGGGGTTGAAAGTGAGATTTTGGACCCTAGGTTAACTCAATATACAAATCTTTCACTATATGGTTCTAGATAGTTATAACGCCGATGGGGGTATACTGGATACAGTTTTGGCTAGCCTAGTGGGTGTATAGTAGCTGACCATAGTTACTTTGGGGGTTTCCTTCCCAGTTATTGTGTTTCCTATGGCCAAATATGTGATTTGGGACCCAATGTTAACTCAATACACATAGTATGTATATTGATTTACAAAAGTTCACTTGAAGTGGATCATGGTTCCCGATTATGTTTAATTATAGTTGTTTATTTATGTTTGAAAGGAAATAAACTATTTCTACTTGTCTATAGTCGTTCATTCTGTTTAAATATGCTTTGAATCCTTATATTCCGTTGCAGCCGACCAATCAGCTGATCTGTGTTTACATGCTAAAATTCGGCGTAAGCTATTTGCCGCTTATCTGTACCTGGAATAGGTTGTCCCGTCGGGCTCTTATTTGGTTCTACTATTTTGCGCCAGCTTCACACTGCTTATTTTTGCGTGTAATCGGTCTTTGAACTCCGGGGCCTCGCGGTAGGTAGATATAGTATGGTGATTAACTAATTATCGCCTTATCCTGTTATTGGCTTATTCGCGAATCGTGAGGCGGCACGTAGACATTTTAAATTTAAAGAATTGTCACAGGTATCATTGTTTCTAAAAATAAAGTAAGTAGAATGACTCGGGGGCTGGGGCTTCGCTAGCCGAGCAAGACTCAGCCTGTCAGCCGAACCTCGCCGCAGGCGGCCGCGCTTGTGCCTCAATGTTAATTCCAATTTTTTTCAACTTGCACTAACTGGCATTTATATTTAAGATACATGGACGAATGATACATCAAACGAGAGCTAACGTATTGAATTTCAATAATATTGCTTTACTTTTCGCATTTTACCCCGTTAGAGCCATAAAAGTTGTGTGTTTGTGGAGCAATAGGTTAAAATTCTTGGCGAGCATTTTTGACTTTTCGAGATTCAGCCCGTTTCGAATTCTCTAAATCGGTTCGCATTCGTTACTCGTATCGTTTTTATTGTTTAGTAAATGACAAGATGACATTCTAATGTTCATGATCATATAAAATCTAAAAAAAATGGCCAAAGGGAAAATAATATTATTTACGTACGAAATGTTACGGTGTAAACAAATGTATTTTTTTCCCAATTTCATCAGATGGCCGCGACATATGTACACACTTTTAACAAATTTAAGTATGATGTTACAAATGGGTTAATTTTTTTTTCTTATTTAATGGACCGGAATGGTCGTATTTTGCACTTCAAAACGTTGTCCAATCATCTCATGCTCGCCGCGTGAGCCCGTATCAGGGTCAACTTTGCCTTCACTCAACACGGCTTCGCACTCTCGCAACCACCGCTGAACGTGCTCCGTTAAACAAAGTCGATTTTCGTTCATTTATCAATCCGAGCCCTAATATCCATCTATATACAGGGGTAATTCAAGTATAGTGGAATACTTTGGTCAAGTTTATTTTCTTATTAAATGGACCGGAATTGTCGTATTTTAGACTTTAAAATGTTCGATTTTGTCATTCCCGCGCCGGGAGAGCGTATAGCATGCCTTCTCACGGCCGACTCAAGATCGCTTACGCGACTGATCGCTTGGGGTCATGCAAAGTCGATTTTCGTTCATTTATCAATCTGAGCCCTAATATCCATCTATATACAGGGGTAATTCAAGTATAGTGGAATACTTTGGTCAAGTTTATTTTCTTATTGAATGGACCGGAGTTGTCGTATTTTAGACTTTAAAATGTTCGATTTTGTCATTCCCGCGCCGGGGGAGCGTATAGCATGCCTTCACACGGCCGACTCAAGATCGCTTACGCGACTGATCGCTTGGGGTCATGACAAAGTCGATTTTCGTTCATTTATCAATCTGAGCCCTAATATCCATCTATATACAGGGGTAATTGAAGTATAGTGGAATACTTTGGTCAAGTTTATTTTCTTATTGAATGGACCGGAATTATCGTATTTTAGACTTTAAAATGTTCGATTTTGTCATGCCCGCGCCGGGAGAGCGTATAGCTTGCCTTATCAGCATTATGTGATTTCGATTCTTGAACTTAATATGGTACTTAATTTATTTATTTGGGGTTGTGGATTCAAAAAATTATCCGTTACAGGCTAGTACCTTCAAAGGCAATATGCCGCTTGCGCTAGCGCGTGGAATTCGCAGTTAGGGTTCACTGAGTAGATGTTGAGCTGCCGACAGTTACTGCGACGGTTGCGCGAGCTGCTCGTCGCCATGGGCACCACCAAGATTTAACACATCAAAGAGATTCTGTTAACCACGTTTTGTGTCAGATTCGTTCACGGAGTACATCCCGAGTATATCATGAGTTCACTCCAGCCTTATATAAGTTGCGTATTGCCACGTCAATATTCATAACCATTGCGGTTAAACAATTCGCATTTGAATCTCTCTCTGACAAATCTGTCACGCGAGTGACCACTGACTTTAAACCATCACTGGTTTTATCGAACCATATATCTCTCATCGTTACTTGACGCGGTGTATATATATTTCACCAATCTTATAAAGGGTGTGACTAATAAGTTGTACTGCCCTAGTCTGGCCCTGAGGATTTTTATTGGTCTTGGTAGACCGCTAGGACATTTTATTATAACCTAGAAAGACTTGTTCTGTCACAAAAACAACTAGGGGAAGTTTTCAGTAAAGAAGAAAACACTACGCTGTTGTCCGATGAAACCAGCAAATTTGGGCGGAAGTTTATGGGGTATGAAGCTGCTGATGAAAAAAGGGAATCTTTGGGTGCTGGGTTTGCGGTACATTGAAACTAAGTCTGCGCAGGACACCCTTAAGGTGTATGGAGAAATACTTCAAGATCTAGATGGTGCTGCAAATGCCTCTCAAATGAAGTGTCTAAGTTGGTTTTACAACACATTTCTTCTACAATGTCTGACCGTGCAGCAACAGAAATCAAATTCAACCAGCTCTTAGAGAATTACCTTTGTGGTAATTTCAGACAGGTGTCTGGTTGCAATAGTTTAAGCCTTGTTTGGCAATTTCAGGCAGGTGTCTGGTTGCAATAGATTAGCATTGTTTCGCAATTTCATACAGGTGTCTGGTTGCAATTGTATAAGCATTGTTTGGCAATTTTAGACAGGTATCTGGAAAAGTGAAAAGTGGCTGTCATCCTGTCAATCTGGGACCAAAACCGAGCAATTCCATGGAATTTGAAACCTCATTAACTTTTTTACTAATTGATTTAAAAAAATGAAACATAGCATTTTAGAATCCTCTAGATTATACATTTCTTGTGGTATAATTTCACTGTGATATTCAAAATATAAGACATGAAAAGTGGCTGTTATCCCTTACCATAGAATTCTGGCACAAAACCTAGCAATACCATGTATATTGAAACCTCAATAACTTTTTTTCTAATTGACTTAAAAAAATGAAACATAGCTTTTTATAATCCTCATGAGTATACCCATCTTCATGTATAATTTCAACAAGATACAATGAATTTGAAAAAAAATCACTGACAGCCCTAGCAAGACGGTAATATAATACGCCTACCCTACACTCTAGTCTCTACAGAGTACCATCATTTAATAAGTAGTAATAAAACAACTTTATTGGTCTCGATATATATTAATAATGTATGTATGTTCAAAGTACATGGTCAACAAAGAACAACAAGGTAAACATAGAAATATAACAAGCATAGGGCGATTAATGATTATGTTCTAATGCCAACATAATTAGTAATGGCATCAGTGTTGAGACATAGGAGACATTATGACTAACATGTTTTGACTTAATAAACAGAACGTTCACCTGAAGTCTTGAAAACCCAGGGGTGGGGGTGGGGTTCTCGCTATGTGGAGGTTAGTGGGGATGTGCCGGACCATATCTATACCTAGGCAAAGAAACTCCGCCCCCGATTCCTCACCATTTACTACTTTCGATCTCTCATATCCGAGCTGTAGAGGTGAAGCGCCTCCTGTGAAATTTCAGAGCTTCCGAAGTCAAAACGACCGATGAACTCACTAAAATCCCTCGAAGCAAAAAAATTTGTGACAAAATGCAAGATTATATCACAAAATGACACGAGGACTGTTTCTATTACTGCAGTTTTGTCTACTTGTTCTGTTTGAGCACTAAAATACGGCACATCATGAAACTTTGTTCAAAAACTCAACATGGCCGACTCCCACAATGCAACATAATTGCGTTAATTCTCGTTCATGTTTTCGATTCGCGCGGTAGCCATGTTGGACAACAATTTTAAAATTGTGTTGGATTTCGTTGATTCTGTTGATTAAGGAGTATGACTGTTGTTGAACTCTAGGCAAGATTGATGGTAAGACATTTATGGATATGAAAATCTATGTTTTTTAAACTGTCCCTTGTCTGCATTGCGAGAAGGAGCAAATTTGCTTATAACGCTAAAGATTCTGCATAAAGACCCTCGCCCCTAAGGTGGCATCAGATCATCAAAACAACAGGGGCGAGTTGCCTTGCCTAATCTATACCAAGTCAAAGTGAGAAAAGGGAACCATTTACATACCAAATCCTCTGAAAAAAGACCCATTCATATACAAATATGTTAAAAGGGTCACCAATACATATACCAAAATTAATGATCCCAAATCATATCTAGACCTAGCTCCGGTCAAACGGTAATATGAATATATACCCACTCAGACGTCTTGTAGGGCTAATCTAGACCACCTAGAGGAGCTAAAAGGGACTCTTCCATAAACCAAACTAACGATTCAGAATGAAAAAAGTACTTTTATTAAGCCTCGCAACTTTGCTGATACTGTGGTCAGTACCAACGATGCTCTGGTTCGTAACGGCAAGGCAGTTAATTAAATAACGGCCACTAAATAGACAGATGTGTGACTCGCGTCCGCAGGCTATCAACGAGTGCCCCAGGACGTTCTGCTCATGAGGTCGATGATATTGCAGGAAAAAGTGGAAGGAGAATGTACGGACCTGGACCTTTCTGTTTGCTTATCATGCCATAAAACTTACCTGTCATCAAGAAATAACAACCCATTTGTATACCAAAATGCAAAAAAAAAAAAAAAAAAAATGGCGGCACATCCCCACTAACCCCCTTGTGGCAGTTGTTGGTTGTGACTGTCCTCGTTAATTAGATTCTATATATTAACCGTAGCAAGTGTCGTCAACCAGTGTCGTCAACCCGTTTTCCAGCTACCATTCAATTGACTTCATCACTACGACCATAAAGAGTGCCGACATTCACGGTGAAAGTTGTGGCAACAGCAATTAACAACTTAATCAGAGGAAGAAAAAATTTTGTGAATGCCACCAATGTACTTTCACTTTGCATCATTTTCTTACCCAGCGTTGTGATCCACAAATTCTTTTCCGTGGCGGCACCTTTGAAATCCAACCTCTCGGTCACGGATCACAGCAATTGACAAGAAAAGATGCTGAAAAGAGTAGCCATTGCTCGGATACATGTGGAGTGTGCCATCAACAGGATTAAGTGGTTCAAAATAATTACAGGTGTTTGCCCATACCACTTGTGCCTCTCATTGATGACATTCTTGTTATATGTGCAGCAATCTGCAACTCCGATGGATTGATTTAAGGGTTTAATTTCCAAAGCCATACTGAGTCACATTCACCACAAATAGCAATTTAAGGCAGAAGTAAACACGCTGGAAGTAAACACGAAATAAACTTGTGCAGCAAAATACACGCATCCACATTGAATTCACAAAAAAAAATTCCCGAATTGACCTTTGACCCGAAGCCAGAAGTGGCTGACAAGGCTGCGCTCGTGAGACTCTGAACTCGTCTATTAGTCGGACGGGTGCATATCACACAGTGAGATCAATTGCAACAGATAAATTAAAAATATGTGCACAAATAAACATTGAAAGTTTATAAACGGTATCAATGTTTGTATAAACGATTTTTTACCTGCATGCAACTTGGTTATCTTGATTCTTAATAAATTTTCAAGAGATCAAAATACATAAAGGCAGCTGTAATGTAAAGTGAATAAGCTGTATTTAGTTTATTGATGTGCATTCGCTTATTGAATGCGACTAAATAAAACATTGCCTGGACCTAAATGATTTTGGCAGATTGTGAACGTAGCAGTGCAAATAGGAACATCCAAACAGCATTCAACCTTAAATTTGAAATTCTCCTAAATAGAGAGTCAAGCAAATGACTACATTTCCCTATCAGTTTGATAATAATATATAGCTCTTTTGAACAAAGTGGAGCTTGCGCTCTCTCACAACAAGGGAGTACACAATCGACTAATAATATATGCTGACAACGCTCCCAAAGTGAATATTAAACACATTCATTTGATCACGTTTAATGTAACATGATGACTGATCTGTGAAACGTATACAAACCTTGAACTGGTGGAACTAACATTAATAAGGCCTTTGAGTCGGGCAATTATGCTTGAGAAAGGATATTGATCCAGTCACCAAAATCATCTTCACCCATCACTGTTGCTATGGATAATGCTTTGCCATGCCCATATTTTTTTCTCAGCAATGAATCAAAGCCTCTACAGTCAGATGATGGAGAACTCTAATTAATAAATATAGTAGTTATAAGTACATATTGTAAAGATTATCTTGGTTGCTTTCAGAGCAGAAAATTGATCAGCCATGCCAACATACAAGCTTGTATATTTCAATTCCAAAGGGCGTGCCGAACCTTGTCGATGGCTGTTTGCTCTTGCTGGAGTGGAATATGAAGACTTCCGATTTGATTCTGATCAATGGGCGACCATTAAACCAAGTGAGTTCTTCATTATGTGTAACAGAAGATATATTGTTTTTTTAACCTGGGGAAATAAGGATTCATTCCTGTATTCTTCATATTTTCATCATGTTTTTCCGATCCTTGTTGCCCGGATGATGCTTGTTGCTCAGTTATTCTTTGTTGTCGGGTTGTCCTTGTTACTAGGTCATCCTTTTTTGCTCCACGATACTTTTTGCTGAAGTTGTTCTTGTTACTTGGTGATCCTTGTTGGTAGGTGATCTTTGCTGCTCAAGCTTTTCATGTTGCTAAGCTTCAGAAATGCTAATAAGTAGCCAAACTACTCCATTTGATTTAATTTTGTTGTTTGTTGCTACAATGTTTTGTTCTTGTAAATTGTGTGTTGAATTAACTAATCTGTAAGGTAATATGATTCTGCTATCAAACAGCTTTAAGATGAGGTGTTGTTTGTTGTGGCTTTTATTGCTGAAAACTGAGCACTGCTTCTTACCTATAGGAAGTTTGAACAGTTTCTGCTGTTGAGGCGCTTGTACTGTTTTATCCTTAACTTTATGTCCAATTGCTTGTGTGATGAGTGTACAGGTTTTTAAAACAGCAAAAGCTATGTCAAATAGCTTTGTTGCCAATCTAATATTCCACTGTTATGAAATTCTCTTAATCATCAAGTTAGCTATTGTGCATGTGTATTTGTGAGGCCATTTGGTTATTTCTGTTAAAATTTTTTTTTACTTGGAAACTAACAGGAATCTGATTCCAAAATAGACTAATTGCTGCTAAACTTAACAAATGGTTTTGTAAGTTGCCCCTGATTGATGTGCTTCTTTCTAACGGCCAGACAACTAATTTTTTATCCTGGATAACTGAGTATTCCTTATTGATTTGTTTCAGCCTCTCCATTTAGTCAGGCACCTTTTCTTGAGGTAGATGGCGTTAAGATTTGCCAGTCGATAGCCATGGCTAGATACCTTGGAACAGAATTCGGTTGGTATTTTGACAGACTAGATGAAGGTTTATCAGAATCTGTGAGCAATGAAAAAATACCACGAAGAAGCATCATAACTTTTTTTCAGACAAAAACGGGTCTGTATGAAGGTCATATATAATATCCCTTGTCTTTACAGGATTTGTTGGAAGCACCTCATTGGAGAAGGCACGTGGGGATATGATTGCCGACTCTATCAATGACCTAATGGCACCATTGATGGCCATGTTTGGTGAAAAAGATGATGAGAAAAAGGTGAGAATTGCAGTTAAGTCTTCCTTGCCACAATATCATAATATGTTGTTAAGATCATTAAATTATTGGCAATGTGGTGGCTTATGTGATGAATTTGCTAGTAACAGGGTAGATGCTAACTTGTTTCACAAGTTTCATTCTGCTAGAGTTAATGTGCTACGAAGGCATTGACACCGTTAATAAAAAAAACCATTGTTATGTCCAATGCCTTCTTAGGATAACAAGTTGATACCATGTTTTTGTAGAAGCAGCTTGGAGAAACTTTTAGCAAGGATAAGGCTCCATCCATGTTGGCAGACTTTGAAAAAGTTCTTTGCCAAAATGCTGGCGGAGATGGGTTCTTTGTTGGAGATAAGGTAATCTAACAGAAGGATGATTTCATTTCTAGCATAGATACTACTACAATTATATGCCCAACACCAAGGGAGCTTAACATACTAATGGCAATTCAATGTATCTATACTCTCTCTTACTGTGAAGATTCTATGACCTTGCATATTTAGTTATTATAGTTCTGTCCATTATTTAATTATGTTGAAGTTCATTTGTTTCACCAAGCCATTTTTGGTTATGTCTATATCTTATGTGAATGTTGTCATGTAGATTACATGGACGGATATCTACGTGGTAACCCACATCCATGGATTACAGGTATGGGGAGCATCAAAAGGAGTGGACCTTCAAATGGACAAGTACCCCAAGTTGAACTCCTTGATAACACGCGTGCAGGAGATTCCCGCCATTGCTGAATGGATAAAGAAACGCCCGGTCACAGATAGCTAAACCTCTTCTCGTTGTCTTATCACAGATAGCTAAACCTCTTCTCGTTGTCTTATCACAGATAGCTAAACCTCTTCTCATTGTTTTGTCACTAAACATTACTTTGTAGAAGACAGTGGTTTCAAATGTCATGATTATTTTAGTCTTGTCACAAATACCAAAGATGTATTTGCCAAATCAATTATGCAGCTTTACCAATGATACTAAATGGTTCTATCTACTTATTCTGGTTTCAATAATACAGCAGCAGGTTTGTCCTAAGTAAATTGCTCCTATTCTGGTATATAATCATCTTGTATTTTGTTGTATTCCATCTTTATCATTTAGAACACCAGTAATGTTGATCACCTTTAGAAGAGAAACATAGATGAATGATGAAGTGGTTTGTCTCTCAGACAATGTGGGAGAGGTGGAGCAATAAAGTGAATCTTAAAAGCTGTCCCCAAATCACCTTTTCCACACTCCCCTCATTTGAGTAAGTCCAGTACAATTCCAATGAATCCAGGTTATGTTCTATAAACAATATGCTTATTCAACATGGCTGTGGGAAGATATGCATTTCCTGAGAACTTTTTTCAATAGAAACAGGCATAGAATTAAAATAATGTTTATGCATTTCATGATTCAACCAATCAAATGAATTCAATGTGCAGTGTCATGTATACACATAAACAGTACAGTACCATCTCCAACCTCCAGAGGGTGTGAGTTCTGTTGCATTGTTACATCTACAGCCTCTATCCTCCAAATAGGTGTAATTCCTACAGTAGTAACAATCTGACATCCCCACAGTACATTTCACAGGGTCAGTTACTTGTGTGTGACAAACTCTACAATCTCTGGTCTCGACAAGGGTATATGTATGATGTAACTTCTATCCGTGTTGGTACCCGTGTTAGACTATCACCAGAGCCCTACACCATCTTTCAGTGATCAAGATTATGTTAAGTACTTGTGCAATCACATATCAACATATGAGTGGTTTATGTAGAGAACATTTTTTTTTGTAATTATAGAACGTTTTGTGAATGTGAAAAAGTTGACAATGATTAAGTGAGGATGGATGTATATAGATCCTAGTCCAATGTTCTCAACCATTCCAATAACCTACATCCTTAGGGGTTCATTGAAAGGGGATGTGACAGGTTCAGTAAGGAGTTATTACTACTGGCTGGTATTAAAGACTTTTAACAATTCAGCCTTTTAACACATAGTGGGGTTTGCTACAAGACATCTTCACATGCATTGACAAATAGGGGCACAACCTGATGGCTGTAGGTGCGACTCCTGTCGGTGGGCAATGGGATCCTGATGGTTGAGTAGAGTGCTTTTTTCCCTCATTTTTACATTTATCCTAGAAGCCGGCCGCTCAATCAGGCCAATCTTATCTCTTCTTGTTTATTCTACCATTCGAAGTGCCATATTACACAATAGTGCTGTTAAACAATATACTTACTTACATACTTACTTACATACTTACATAATTACTTACATATTTACTTACTTTCTTACAGAACTGACAAGTTTGCCCATCAAAATATTTTAATAAGCCCTATTGAACCAAGGATAGGAGCTACTGCTGTGCTTCCTCATGCATGTGATAAAACATGATGTTGGGCTAATTTGAATTTAACATAACTAAGAGATGGAAAATGGTTAATTTGTTACCATTTGCTGAGACAGATTGTCTAAATATCAGGACGATCCCATGAAAATGTAGCATACAGCGAGTGTACTTTTCTATTACTTTCCTTTGAAATGAATTAATCTTACATACTGTACAATGTTCATGCTTTATGTGATGTGCAACAAAGAGTCACATTGTTAAGATCCTCATTTACTCCATTAAGACAGGTAGCAGTTGAGTATGATAAGATCCAGGTCACGTAAATTGCAGGGACGGAGTGTCACATGTGCAAGAGTATCGAATTGTATTAAGGTTACAAATGGGGAATTCCTGATGGGCCCCCCCCCCCCCTAACTCTTCAAGAGTTTTGATTCTATGTAAAATTATTTCATGAATAGTGAATGTTACATTTTACATGAAAATACGTGGTAGAAGCCTTCATGCTGGAGTATCAATCAATTGCTGTGGGAGTGAAAATATTTTTGTAATTTCTCAACTGCAAATGTTCAAATACCAACATTTGATTAACATAGTTGCCATCTTTAAAACATGTCGAAGATGTGGAACGCCTCCAACTGTATGCCTAAGGTTGTCAGGGTTAGTGATACCTTGTTAGAAAAAAACATAAACAGAGAAAATCTTACACCTTTCAGATACATTCAGTCCTTTGTGTATGGGTTTTAACTGTAAGGCATCGGAGGCAATAACAAACATGGACACCTCCACATAGTTGAAGAACATGTAGAAGTACAGCATCATATGAGCCAGGTCCTCGTGAAGACAGCCCTCCCGGAGCATCATCCCGCAGTTCGGCGCTATTTCTAGGATCTCGTAGCAACAGTTTATTCAGACCCTAGCATTTGGTGGCTATTTTCATATGTACCCCATATAAATCAAGACATACAAGTCACTTTTAACCAGAATAATATTGATTGAGATTGTGGTATCATTCCACTTTAAGATAAGATAAGATCAGATAATTTAATTAAACATCAAAGGTCACACAATGAAGGTGTAGTCTAGATTGATGATCAGCCAGCTTTCTTTCTACAGTTCTATATAATGATATGGTTGGCACAAATCAAAAGTGAATAAGTCATATTCTATATCAACAAATTTCTCAGGTAATAAGGATTACAAATTGTAGCTCTTCATTAGCATAAAGATTGAATCAAAATATTCCATGCATGTTTCAGTGAATTAGTGTCATTTTTAAAGCATCCATCATCAATCCCTCTAAGATCTGTGATTGATTATGAATAACCGCGCTCACTTTATGAAACCACACCACAAATAATTACATTAAATGGTTCAAGATAGTTATAACTCCAATGGGGTTATACTGAATACAGTTTTGTAAGCCTAGTGGATGCATATTATAGACAATGGTTATATTTTAGGTTACCCTCCCAAATTTTTGGTTTCAATGGATATGATATGAGATATTTCACTTAAAGTTACCTAAAAATACCTAAGTTCCACTTTATGGTTCTAGATAGGAGTATAGTGAATACATTTTTGGGTAATGTTACGGTATATACATAAGTTCCTCTTGATAAATCTTGCTAGTCACGCCAATATGGATATACTGAATTTAATTTTTGATGGTCCAATGGTTGTTTGTTTCAACCGGCAATTTATGATAATGAGATGTTTTACCTAACATCCACTCTATATTTACAAGCTCCACTTAATTGTTCTAGACATAGAAAATAGCCCAACAGACCAACAGTCGATCGGGTACTCCCTTGTTGAGGGAGCGCAAGCTCCACTTGGTTCAAAAGAGCTAATACAAAACACTGATTGTGGTCAACTGTGCAGAGTTTTAGATAACCTAGTGGGTTTTTGTTACTAGGAAATAACTATCTTTGGGGTTTTCATCCATATGTTTTGAATGATGAATGGGATTCAATATCTGCAAACTTAATTAAATCTTCATCATAATTATCTTAGCATGTTCTGATATTAAGATGTGGACATAATTTCTTGATATTTAAAATGACATTTAGTGACACTTTCTGTTTCCTGCAATTTAATAAAGTCAGATACAGTAGGATCATATTTTTTGGGTTACACTCTTGTAAAGTTCTATCATACCTCATAGGCGTGCCAAGGTTGGTAATTTTAATTTGACTGATCATAATCACCCCTCCCCAGATGGTACGAAAATTCTGCCGTAGCATTAAAATAGGGGCAAAGATATTTTCAATCAATGGGGGACTAGACGACCGGAACAGTCCTTGGGACGAAACGTAAGCATACCAGTTCTTTTCGTAGTATTTCAGGCTATCAACACATAGTACTACATCAACAAGACCACGATGGCCACGCAAGGTGAGGGAAGAAAACGTAGGAAGTACAGTAAAAACAAGAAAAAATCCCTGAGAAAGCACACGGATATAAGTGAAGTCGAAGAGCATTTGGAGGACAAGAGGCTCCAAGAAAGAACTGGGTATGCCGTATGGGGTTTATGTATATCAATGTTGTTGAGCGATAAAAGATGTCATTTGATAAATATCCCTTGGACGTTTGGTGATCCTGCGCCCAGCAACTAACAGTATGATGCCGTCTGATGCTAGGACAAACCATTTGGTTTAAACATGGAGGTCATTCGATAATCATATTTGTGTGGTAATTCAGAGGGTTAGTGGCTGAGAAAACGAATGAACAGCTGTTCTTTGTGGATACAGTTGTGAAGGAAGAGTTACTGGAAGCAGGTAAATACTTAGTAAATACTTACCTTCCATAACACATGATTAGATGAATACAATATTGATGTGAAATTGAATAATTGAATCTATTGACTCTTTAATTACTGGAGTGTATGACATGTCACATGGTAATTCATATTCCTTAAAAAATAAGCCATTGCAACAATTGTTTGTGAGCAGTACCGAGGAAGAGAAAACGGAAAGAGGTGAAGCCACTCAAATGCCATGCTCTGCTACAGCCAAACCCTAACATCAAACCAGCTGTCATGTAAGAGAATAATTCCATCAGCAATGTGCGCTTATAACCAGGCAATATCACCTGTGTCTCTTACTTATTTCCTGCATCTCTTGCTGCTATTCAATTATTTCCAATAATTCACAGTTCATGAATGAGACACTTTGACATTTTTGCAGTGTGACAGACACTTATGATGCAGACCCTACCCAAAAAAAAAGTGTGAGGGTTTCGACCAGAGAGAAGGCTGGTGTTATTTCTACGAAAACCCAAAACGCGAGACAAAACCGGGCTGCAGCACGAAGTCGAAAGCAGCAGATGTTGATTGCTAGAAAGCTGAAAAACACAGTTACATATGATATTTGGGGGGACAGTACAGGTGAGTGATGATTAACTGCAACTGACAACAATTTGATTGAGTCATCGTCAATATATATATAATATATCTACTGTAAATTTTTTTTTAAACTTCTGCTTGAAAAACAGATCTGAGCCACCATTTCTGCCATGCACATTTTGTTATTGGTGAATTTCCATCCACATTTTACTTCCTCTGCATACAGATACAAAGTCTGAAGCTGAGCAACAACATTTGAAGGCGACCCGCCAAACCACTGTCAAGGTATAACTTGATAACTGATCAACTCTAATATGCCATACCTATTATGTATTTTACTTGTGTATTCAGTTATGTTCAAGAATGCTGCACTCTTTCAGATGGTGATACCAGGTTATAGTTATGCAAAAATCTCTATTGTGATACTTTTAATGGTAATATTTGAAGAAAAAAAACGTGATGTCAGGCTGTAGCTTGGAGTGAGGACCATATCCCCCAACTTTCTACCTTGCATTGAATTTTTTCAATACTCTGCAAATACATTGGCAAAGTCATTGTGATCCATGGTATACATTTTCTTCCCAGAAACCCTCGGCATATCGTGCAAAGCCCGTTGGAGTTGCAGCCATTGAACCTGCCCACCCCGGTGCCTCCTATAATCCCACATATGCTGATCATCAGGTAGGGACCCATGCTTAAGTTATGTCTCATAAGAACCTACCTTTCCTCTTCATACAGATAGTGTCTCTTGAATGACTACGTGATCAAAGCTTTGTTTTGTTGTGAGTAGGAATTGCTGAGGTTAGCTTACGAAATGGAGGTAGAGAAAGAGAAGGAAGAGAAACGGATCAGTAATGCTCTAGACCGGCAGTTCCCTAAAGCATCTGAATACAGTGAACAGGTATAGTGCTGAAGGATCTATTGTGTTCATGTCATGGTATGGAAGATTATTCGCTGGTTTTTGATTATGTGCAGATATTTTACTAAGCTACACTGGGCTAGGTCATTATGGAAAACCTTGTCTAGTGGAGACTGTGTGTTGCAGGAAGCTTGGCTTAAAGATATGTCACAGGGCCTAAAGGGGAAAGGATGAGGATGAAGCCGCGTCATCTAGTGACGAGGATGAGGAAGAACTTGCAACACTGACCTCTAACCCCCCAGTGAGGAGAGAAAACAAGAAAACTCTCAGACAGCGTCGCAAAGAGAAACTACGCCTTGAAAAGGAGGCTGAAGCTAAAAAAGAGAAAGGAGCTCGAATGAAGAAAAGTGAAATTTTCAGGTAACCCTTATCCCACATTCCATCCTCAAGTGTACCCCTGGATTTGCCATTTCTTAAATGGCTTACACTGCTATTCCTCCATGCAAGCATGCCACAATGCAAATCATTGATATCCGTATGTTGTGGCCTTTCAATGTGAAAGTAACATGAATGGTCTGTTATATATGTTTTGATTTCATCGTGCAGGTATGATCATTGAATATTTAATCATCAACGAGGATAATGTAATGGGAGAATGTTGAGGTTTGATTGTCTTTCAACAGCCATCATTAAACGGTGTAGGCTGTAGGAGTGGGTACTGTTATCGTACAAAAGAACAGCGGACACAGCTATTTATTCTACCAACAGACTTTTACTTGTCCAACTGCATACACACCACTCTGTCACATTAGCACCATCTGATCATTGGCAGCCATAATACTAATATACCTTCACATTTGCTTGTTATCATGCAGACTTAAATCCCTCAAGAAGGAAGTGGAGGCGAGGGAGAGACAACTAGCAGCTCGCAAACAGCGCAAAGTTCTCAAAGCTCAATCTACCGTCCTCAAAACGCGAAAACTTGGCAAATTAAAGTATCCTTTGACTTCAAAATCATTATTGTTTTGTTGTATGAAGCTTTGCCATTATTGTTTGGCAACAATTGTTCGTTTGTTTTGCCTTAACCATGCATTTCAGATATGAGGCTGCTAGTCTAGAAATCAAACTCACTGATGAGTTGGAAGGTTCGCTCAGACACCTCAAGGTATTCGGTTGGCGTCCTGAACCCATGTCATATTTTTCCATGCTCAGGTTGCATCATATTGTAGCTGAATTTGATATCAAAAATCTAGACTGCGACCTGTACACTAGGTTTGAAAATATTTTGCCAGAAAATCAACGTTACTGTCACTGTCCTCATGAATTCATTCAATATGGCAGCTCATTTATCATGATTCAGCAAATCATCTCCATCCTTTGTCATGCTTCAGCCAATCATCTCCATCCTTTGTCATGCTTCAGCCAATCATCTCCATCCTTTGTCATGCTTCAGCCAATCATCTCCATCCTTTGTCATGCTTCGGCCAATCATCTCCACCCTTTGTCATGCTTCAGCCAATCATCTCCTTCCTTTGTCAGTACCTGATGAAATGATTTCATTTGACATAATCCTATTGTTTATTTCAGCCTGAAGGTAACCTAATTGAGGACCGTTTCAACAGTCTACAGAAGAGGAACATCATCGAGTCTCGCTTACCTTCCAAGTATGTTCTCAGTGTTACCTGGCAAAATTTGTATGAATATTGATCCACCTTATTTGCTATATATGTGTTGCTTCTTCAAATAACTGATTTCATGAGGAAAAATAATTCTTTCTTTAGGCAAGTGAAGAAATATCGACGGAAGAAGTTCACGAGGAAAACGCATGCTGCAATGATGTAAGGCATTTCTGAGATTACAAAGTGTTTTTTTAGCAAACCTTCCTATTCATTAAGAGTTCTCAATGAATTTTTGCTGATTTTTGCAGGCAATGAGAAAAATCTATGGAAGGTGTTATTGTGTAAATAAAGCTTTCCTCTAATCCACCGTGTTTGATTGTCATCTCTTGGTGCAACTGCTGCCTTTGTTACTGTCTCACTCCAGTCCATAAGTCACAAACGAGAAACTGGATACTGATTTTAATTGCAGTGTTTTCTATAGTATGAAGAGCATGCAATGTGGTAGAACGGCATATTGTGCATTGAATCAAAGAGGATTTTTTCCACACAAGAATGGAATCTTTTTTTAATTATACAAAAAAAGATAAATATTTGTCGCCAATGCTCAAGTGATGTCTTGAGTTAGAAGGTTCAAAAGAAATGTTTGATACCTATTACAAATTTGCCTCTGTTTTTAAAATTCAATTGTTCTACTGTGTTATAATATTTACTGAAGTATAGATCAGTTTAAAGAAGCAAACAAAGAGAGTTTGTCTTGCAGGATGACATTTATACATTGCCTGACAAACAACATAGAGATCAGTGGTCCACACAAAACATCCACTTATACACATTACACATAAATATATATTTATGTATAGATGTATGTATATATATATATACATATACATATTTATACATGTATATACATATATATACATATATTGGAATCTTTCAAGTAACTGTCTCATAATGGAATGTTATGTATTGTGAAAGATATGTATTACATTTATACACATTTGGTTGATAAATAGTTTCACAGCTCACTGTGGCAGTTTCTGCTCATTGACTGTACAGCAAAATATAATTTTCAAGTCGAGCATCCTTTTATCTAATTTACAAAGCAGAATTCATATTTCACATGAAAACGACTCACAATTACGCAGTCTGACCCAATAAATTACAAGCATGGTAATACTGTCTCAAACTATATGGAAATTCTTTGGGCCTTAAATTTATCGGGCACTTTAACAGTCGTTGTCATTTCTTGAGGTGATGAAATGATCCATGAAATGGTCAACATACACCATATAATAATATATCAATATGTTTCGTTGATTCTTAGGTAGTTCTGTAGGTTAGCAGGTGCGAGAAGAGGAGGTTCAAGTGGCGATCTCACTATGCGACATTAATAAACTCTCCTCTTAAGGAATGTCGATTTTCGTAGATTTTAGTCTCCTACCCTCGGGGTCCTTTCTCAAATTGCCGGAACTAGCACTATCATCCTTAAGTTTGTCAACAGCATAGAGGCTAATTGTAGAAAACAGATGTTATTAACTGATTAATATGCCACAACCGGGACAGCATATCACCGGCGCACATTATGATTCAAAAGCCTGAAACATTATGATGAAAACGATCAACTATCACCTAAACTATAACACCCTGTCGTGTTCCCAATAACCTGTTTATAAATATATCATCGTTCTATCTACTCAAAACTCAATGTAGCAGTTTAACAGCCCAATAAATAGTTAATATGTCAACCATTAACAGGTACAACAACAAACAAAATATTCCGCCATATCCCGGTGTCCAGTCGCTGTCCATGTCTTTAGTATGCCTTTCTGTTGTATAGAAGATACTTTTCAAATGTATCCATCGTACAATTGGGTTAATAGATAGCACAATTGTATTAATAAAGCGAGCCACCCGACGTCCTAGGCGGTCTTTTCAGAAACCTTCGATCTTGAGTGACCAACAAATACATAAGATGCACCCTGTGTAGTGATCTTAGGTGCTTATTTAGGAATAATGAGTAAAGCAATTGTTGCGTTTTTATCTACAGGGAAATATCTCAAATTAACCTTTAAAAATTCCAATCTCTTCACTAAAGCTGCATTATATTTTTGTGTGAAATAATACCTGTATATGAACGGTATCTATTGTCGGCCTGTGTTAATCAGTGGTAAGCCTCGTTGGTAGCACCGAAATCATTGGCGGGCCTGGCAGCGAAACCGGACCCCTCTGAGAGCGGCGTCATCGCCCCGGGTGGGGTTGATGCAAGAGGCGGGGGCTGGGAACCGTCCATGCTCATGTAGCCTTGCTCTATGCGATCCAGGTGTTTCACATACCTGTTTACAATTACCAATCAGCTGTAAACTTACGCATTGATATTGAACAAACTGTAATTTGCAATAGTGTCAAATTAGTGTGGTACAGAGATGTCGGGTTTAAGTGCTATGCATCCAAATTATCCCATTAACTTGCAAACTTGCATTTCACTGAAACGAGGTACAATTATGGAAATTACCGAAGCAGTTCCATATCTACATCTTGTCATTTCAGTTAATAAAATAATCAAACGAGGTGTGTGTTCTTACATGAGTAGAGCTACTGGGATGAGAAGGAGTGGACCCGACACGAGGAAGACCAGTCCGCTCATGTACTGCAGACTGGCTGCGAAGATAGCGTTATGGACGACAGGTCCAAGGAAGGCCATCACCGCCTGCGCGCTATGCAGGCATGCGTACACTGAGCCTACAGGTGCAAAACAAACAGCATTAACGAATATCAAATCCACCAGCAATCAATTAGTGCGGTATAGGTTGAGCACCTGTCGTTGTTAAGATATAATATTTATCATTTGCATGACCGAAGTCCCTTAGGTTCAGTCCCAGGATTGAGGGTCCGAAACACAAATATCAACACGATATGACACAAACGTAGTTGAATGCCACAAAGTGATATGACACAAAGTAGAAATATGTCAGGGACTCTACAATTAATCACGAGAATGAACAGAAAACTGCCTTCAAATAACAATGTGTTTGAGAATTTGACCACACATTGTGTTATGGTTAGTTGGCTACTCACTTTACTTCTGCATAAAAACATGCCGAGGTAGTTTTAATGGTAATTCGCTATTGTATATATTGGAGATTCAAAGCGTTGCTGCGGAATCCCCAGATACCGAAAGGCGTTTTAATAGGATGATCATGCGTTGGCACGGGTTGGTATCATGAAAGCCGACCCCACACCCAAGGTTTATATCAAAATGAAATAGAAAGATGATCTAATGTGGTTTTCAACAACGATGCGTTATGAGGACGTTGATGGATGAGGATGATCAGACAGCGCATATTAAGCTCCGTCACAAACCCGCAGCCGGATGGACCTTAAACCAGCGGTTGTGATTGTCGTCGTATCATAAATTGCCTATCATATGGTCACCTTGTTCATCTTCCCCAGCCTGCAAAGACGCCATGGAGCGGGCCACAGCGTAAGGCGTGAGGTGAAAGACCTGTACAATGGATGCTGCAAAGCAATAGAATCAGACGGCACATGTAACACATACATAAACATCGACAAATCAAAATAACTTGGCAGTGATATGTGAAACCGTTTAAACCATCATTAAAAATATCTGTCTGCGAGCAATGCAACGACATTTGTTTAGATATCAAATTGATACATCCTTCTTAAAACGTTGTCAACTCAACGGAGTCATGTTGGTGTTCATGCATCGTATGTTCGAGTCTTAACACAGGGCATGTTGATAGCTACGAAATGAAATAAGCCTCTCTACATACTCCATGTGTACCCCGTCACCTCACTATTTCATCTATACGTACCGAGTTAAATCGCATACAGACCCATAATCTAAAGCAATAATCAGTTTAGCGAACACCTGAATATGATTTCATTCATACAGGTATACTAAAGATGTTTATTTTTGGCAGTCGATCACACTCATAGGTTGAATGAATGCGTATTCAAAACGCCCAACACCCAGTCTATAATGTACGACGTACCAACTCCATCATACACATTTTACCACCACCAACCAAATGGAATGTGTCCTTACCATAAGATTGTTGCAGCTGTAATATTTTTACAGATGTAATTTAGATGAAACAAAGTCAAAAATTCATAGTCATAAAGCAACAATTGTTACAGACTAAGGAAGCACAGATGTGTAAATCTGTCGTCATGATATCATTATGCTGTCAGTTTAAATGAAGTTATCCCACACGAGAGTCTGATCATTAAAATATTTAATTCCATCATTGAAAATCGAGAATGAAAACTCACCTAAGTAAACCAAGGAATCAACTCCAGCGAAGCCCAGCAAGATGGATCCAAGGAATTTTGAAACCATGGCCAGAATTGCAATTGACGTGTCATTAGTTACGCGTTGGAGGAGGGGGACCCCGGGCCAAGAACCCAGACCAGCCAGCGAGTACAACACAAAGAGGAAGATGCCAATTTGAATAGACCTCCAGTACAACGGGTAATTTTGCAAGAATAAAACGACTGTTCGCTCTTGGCCTTGCTGGACAAAGACGTAAATCTGAAACGCAAAGAATATTGCCCATAGTTTCTTCTGAGGTAGCGTTTTTAAGCCAAATACATGGCGGATTCCTCTGAAGTCTTTGGTGCTATACGGGGCCTTCGTTGGACCCAATTGACTCGAGATTTCTCCATGGGGCTCTTTTAGGAACACGAGAATCAAGAAACCTGGAAGTATGGCACATGCTAACACACACCACAGCGGCTGGTCAAATTTTGATGTGAAGTTCACCCAGAAGCCATTCAACAAGTTTGCCACCCCGAAAGTTAGACCTATGGAGAGTTCCACGATAGCAAGCCGCAGGGTACGCCGTCGAGGCGAGTCCGTGTCAGATATATAACTGGCATTACCAGAGAGATACCCAGGTACAGACCCAGTGATACCCGAACAAATGGACGCTACTACAAAGAGAACCATAGTGGCCGGATGCTCCAGATCCCCGCCACTGATGTAGAGCGGAAGTAGAAATCCCAGCGCATAAAGGGCGTTCCCGAAACACGGCAACCACATGAGAAATTTACGGCGACCGCTTAAGTCGCTGAGACAGCCTAGAAAGAGGACCATGATGAAGGAAGGAAAGAGCTCAGCTACGTTTAGATACAGAACGATCAAACTGCTTTCCCGGTTAACTTTATTAGCCTTTTCCAGAATGGTTTCGACTTCAGCTTCGGCTGGCGACAACGTGGATGCCATAAATTCACCGATTTCTGTTGTTTGGTTCCCGATATAGCCGACTTGACTTGTGTCCCCTCCATAGTGATGTATAGATGCTGTTATATTGGTCACGGTGTGGGTGATATTAGCAATTAGACCGGGGAGAGCCTCATCCTCCTCCACTGTGAAATTATACTTTTTGGCCACAAGGTTGTAAATATACTGTTGAACCAAAGGAATCGCAGAGTTCTTGGAGAAAAAGTAGAGTACAGTGCAGACTTCTAGTAGGACCCTCTGTCCTTTTCCCAACAGCTGCTGCTCGGCGGCCGGCGGAGCAAACATGGCGGTATGTTGGGCGGCTAGAAATCACTTAACGGATACGATGAAGACGCCGCTGTGGCTGCTGTCCTTGCAAATACTGCCACCCAGCACCCAATTAAAATATGTGATCAGATACAGCGTCTTTGATTTATCGTCGATATCCATATGTTTCAATGTGTCCATATATATTCCCGTCTGTGTTACGGATTGTTAACGTCAATATTGATGACGGTTAGTTGAATGTATCTTGGAGGAGAGCTGCCGTGGGTGCAGCTCCAAGTCGATGGCATTATGCTATTGCGGGGGCCAGCGTAGCTAGCCAATGCCGCTGCTGCAGCTGCACTCAGCGAGCGTCTTTTATTGATTATTCTCCGCATCTGCTTAGCAGGAACCCAGCTAGGTTGACGCTTGGGGGGTGGATAAGAGCTAGGGTGGTCAGCACTCACCTTCCATTAATAGCGGGCGCGATTGGTGCTTGATATGAGGAAGCCGCAGAACGCTTGACACATCTGTTGCTTAGTTTAATGGAGCGTGATGATCTCAGCAACGCTAAGCAAGAGGCTGTAGAGCTCTCCATTGAATTTCGTAATTCATTAAAAATTTGTGTTTAATGCATTCTAGTTTCATAAATCCCTATGATATATCTACCCCTACCACCTCCCCCTACCCCACTCCCCCGACCCACACAAAACCTCGTGCTATGCGAAGTTTACGAAGACATCAAATGATGATTAACAGCACAGGTACGCTATACAGGTACGCAAGTCCACATGTGCTTAGTGTGAACCATTTTGTTCCACCGACAAGCTCGTATGCAGCACTGTTATATCGAAGACTTCCATGTAATAGTACTGCATGCGAGCGTGATCCCAATGGCCAAACCCTAGCACCTGTCAACCCCTAAGCGCGGTTCGGGGCGTTATCATATATATATATATATATATAGATAGATATATATATATATATATATATAGAGATATATATATATAGAGAGATATATAGATATATATAGAGATATAGAGATAGAGATATAGAGAGAGATATATATAGAGATAGAGAGAGATATATAGACAAAGAGATACTAGATAGAGAGATATATATATATATAGAATCTCCTATATATATATATCCTCTCTATATATATATATCTATATATATATATCTCTCTATATATATATATATATATATATATATGGTGTTATCGGGAGCGTTGTGGAGCCTACGTGCGACCGCGTTATAAGAAGATGGGTATTCCTTATACTGAGTTTGAGGGGATCGAGGGACATCAGTTGAATGGTAACTGGAAAACGGATGTTTATTTCTGGATGTGGGGTCACGGATTCCGTGTCCCGCAAGTCCGAATATAAATTACAAAACTGTGGTAATGGAGTAACTCTGGTGATGTCAAGAGGCTGCTGCTGAGCTGGAATTCCAAACTGCTACGTGCCGTACGGAGTTGGCCTCCCAACTTGGTCCGTACGACGGTGACTGTTTCGTTGCCCGAATGCTGATTGTCTTTACCTTCGGGGGACAGAGGTATTTATACAAATGTGTGGCGTCGTCAGCAAGCGTGGAGGTACAATTACCTTTAGCTTAATTGAAGATCAAACGGGCTGATGGTAATAGTTAAGGGAATTGACGGGTTTGGAATGTTTACTTCAAATGGCTCTTCTTGCTAAACCGGACTATTTGATTTGGAAACTGCTCCGTTCGCAACATTTGCTTCAGATATTAAGGTTTGGTATTTGAGGGTTGACGACGCTTATTACAGTTAATACATAAGATCTAATTGATAAGGACAGTCACAATACTGCCAAATCCCACGGACACGACCAGTCAGCCTTCTGCAACCATGCAGTGCTCGTCGTACCAAGGAGCAATTTAATAAACAGCTGAAACTTACCCCATCGTGTTGGGCACGACCGTGGATTTCATCAATAAGGGTGGGATCTATTCGGGGATCTATTCCGTGTCGACTCAACTTGTAATTAACTCAATTAAAAACATGGGCGACCTCATCTGAAATTTTTAAACGGGCTGACCAAATGTTTAAAATTTCAGTAGGCTTAAATGATTTGAGACCTTGTATGGTCGTGCTATGCAGTTATATGGATGGGTTTATAGTTAAGCCAAGTAGGCACACTCGCGACTACGCCCGAGAAAATCTGTGAACGTGCCGGACACTCATGACCAGCTCGCAGCTCGTCATAACGTCTGTCCTAAAATCACATGGAATCATCTTATCAATTCGGGGCCGCGGTCGCCTCGACCAATCAGAAGCCTCATTTTCTTCAACATGAGCGACAAGGCACAGATCCTAATCACCGCCGTACATGGCAATTAGGACCCATTTATTTGAATTAGTCTTATTATGAACAAATAGACTGTAATTCAACTATCGATGCCCAAATCTATCATATCAGAGTGGGGCTTCATGAATTTGACATATGACGAAGATTGATGATACTCATTAACTTATAAACGGGTCGAATTTAAGAGGTTGAAGAGACAATACATTCATGGAACCGATTCGGCTTTCAAACCGACATCTAACTTGATTGGGTCTCTGTCTGAGCGACGACCAGTCGACTGGTCATAGCACATCGCACAAATATCATAAAGTTAGTAAGAAAGTAAGTAAATGCTTTATTGCAGACTTCGCCGTATTCATAATACTAAAAAACAAGCAATACAAGTAAAAGCGTATGGAGCATGGCAGTCCATACAAAAGTGGATTGTTTAATATAATTATCGCATATTCAAGTCCAGCAAGGATATCCAGTGTTTTCTTACACGGGATGTGTAGCACAAGCCTGAAAACAGCAACCCGGAGATAATACTAGAAAACAATTCTGCTAAGCAGGCTGGGATTGATGACAGATTTATCAGCAAAGCAGGCCAGGATAGCTGAAAGCATAGGTTGCTGGAGCAAACTGAATCAGAGAAGTATGGAAAGCCTCTATATAGGAGGACTTAATAGCATCATGATGTCCCCATGCAATATCTTGTTGGTGTTAATTTTTTTTCCAATTCTGTCGCACAACTCATATATAAGGACATAAAGAGCAATTTGACTATACATTTTTTTGATGTTTCAAGGAAATTGAAGGCACTCTTAGTCTAAATTCTAAAATGATATGAAAAGTTATGAATTCACGGTTGACAACGTGGTTTCTATGTAAGCTGATTTGGGCGGCTGAACCAGGGTGAATCCACATGCGTCTTTTCCGGTTGCCCTAGGTTCGCGCACGAAATACCGCTTCCCTACAAAGAACGTAAGATCTCTTTTATCATTTGTTGAAGGCCAAAAATGATAACACCATTCGACCCGCATCGATTCGTTCATAATACACTAAAAAAAATCAAATTTTAGGTGTCATAGGCACTTTAACGGTGTTAGCGTGCTTCATTCGCATTTCGCTGTCCCCTTATTATCGGCCTATCACAGTTCGACATAAAGCTAATGCTACACTCGGTTAAGAAGTCTCTCGGAAATACACCCCTCGTGAACTTCCACTTGAACCTTGGATGCTCGCTGCCTTCATGCGTAATACCAACCCCGCATCACCGGAAGATGCGACTGTATAAACAGCCATTCTCATCGCTTTTCTAGAAAGGGAAATGTAGTCCCTCTTTTCCAGACCAGCTTCTACCCTCACTGATATTCTTAATGTTGTTATGCAATTTAATGTTGGCCCCAGCTCTGCGCAGCGGTGTTCTTGGCCTTCCTTAAGCCCAATAAAGCGTGTGTATGCACCGGCCTTCCTTCTCGGCTTCCTTGTGAGGTTCGGTGATGATTGTTACCCTTACTAGCCTCGTTCTCGATATCGCTGCATTATTCATGAGGCAATATTAAGAACCCCCCAATGAGAAAAACCCTAATCTATCAAGCCAGAGAAAGTTAACCGGCTCTCTACTTCTTCAAAAGTGCTGACCGTTTCTTATGCTCATAAAACCAAATCGGGAGATGCCATGAATTAAGTGGCCTGAAAAACCTAAATGACTCGCGGTACTCGTGGCAAAACCACTCATTGGAGCAATCAAAAATCGCATCCAATCAGAACACGAGCCATGTTTGAGCACTCGATTGTCTATTTTCTGAGCGATCTAAAAAATGGCATTGACCATTGTCAGAGCTATTCAAGACAAATTTTCGGTTCGTTCGCTGAATGGTATTCACAGAGAATTGCTAAGCGCAGCCCAGACAGAATGAGACATGTTTGTGTCAACGAAAATGGAAGTGCAAGAGCCTTTTAAAAATTCGTTCAGCATGCAGCAATGTTCGTTTCGCCATATCTGTTATGTTATAACTAAAGGTGCTTCACTCACGATTCCCCCGCCAATCCTCGCTTGGTCGGCGAAACGGCTCTGGATGTTCTTTCTTTCTGTGTTTGTATATAGGATTAGCGTAAGCCGTGCATGAGATCGTGTAAGTGTGTCATCACGTTCATAGCAGACACTAGCAAAATTGGTCTTTTGGTTGTGGAGGAGGTGGGTGGGGTCAAATTATTTCTGACAAAATTATTCGCGGGGTTCCACTTTATATAGCTACTTAAAACTGTCTGAGCGTTCGCGAGCCAAAATCAAGCAGAATCGTTAGAATGACACTGCGCATCAGTGTGACGTTTGTTAATATGCAATGGCTATTTGATTTTAGAAGGATAACAGTGTTTAAGTTTATTCTGAAATCAACACCACTTGTGATATGGCTTGTTTCTACTTTAGCCTAATCATTTATATAAATAAGAAACTATATTACTATATTGCGACAGAAAGATTACCTAAAGGTCAAGTAACAACGATCGAAAAATGGCACACAATGGAATAAATCTTCCATCCTGATATTCATGAGTGCAGTATTCGGAAAAAATATTGTGCACGAAACAAATTATACTGGTTGCTTACGGATTGGCATAATCGGTAAATATATTAGAGTTGAAGCCATAACCTATCACTCTGACCAATGCCTGAGTACGCTTTTTGAGATATGTCGTTTGCAGTTATTGTGCGTGGGAAACACAACGATCGCATGACCACTTAGCGCTCAAGTAGCTTCGTCGACATCACGATCAAGCGCCAGGTTAGTAAATCCATCAGCTATGTCGCCAGATTTATCGCCATTAGTAGCGGTTCTGTTGATTTCCATTGCCATTTCCCGTTCTTGATGCGGCCGTTTATAGAAGCAGTAAGCAGCGATATATGCGATGAGCCCTACTGATTTCAATGAAGCAATCAGCGCGATAATGAGGTTACTGAATTGAGATTTGTCGTATATCCAGCAGGATCCTTGCTCATCACAGGTATATTGCCATACCTGACAAGTGCTGTCAATTACTGAACCTAAGGATATCGGTCCTAAGACGCTACCTTAGGTTATGACACACAAAAATCATTAACAGGCTCATATTTAACAGACATGCTTAACAAACGATATGTTATCATTCAAATTAAGCTAATATATGTGCATTTTACAATGATAAACAAAATAAGAAAATCAGCAATATCAGCAAGTTTAACTGGACTATTATACACACCTAGGAATCGCATGAAGACCCATCTGACGCCCATACCAAATGACCTCTGGTTCTCCGGTATACACCTGACACAGAACACCACTTCCTTCAAACAACCACTATCCACTGTGACACATACTGACACCGAATAACACCGATGCAAAATAACAAAAACATTTAAAAACAAAATGTTGTTAGCTTGAATGTCTCTTACCTGAGAGCAATGGCGATTGCTGGTACAGTCTGCGTGAATGTACCAACTATGGAAACAAACACGAATGCCAAGAAAATGTACAGCTCAACACAGCTGTTTTCACAGCGTCCATCGTTTGCAACTTTACCCATGGACGTGTTGTCCCATTTTTCAAAAACAACACAGGAACAGTTGGTGAAGGATATCATCTGCGACAAACGAAGCCGAAGTGGTACAATAGCTTAATACACGTGAACGTCAGGTTAATGACAGAAAAGCAAAAATAAGGCGATTATGGTTTGTGCACTTACATCATCATCTTTGGACTTGGCACCAGGGAGGCAACCTGCATGACAGGGAGAGAAGTACTGCAGTCCTGCAGCGCTACACACGGGCTCATAACTCTGTACATTACAGTGGCAATTCGCATTGCAGCCAGAAGTTAGATTGATCCCGCTGACAGCCTGTTGAGAACTGCATAAATTCATAACCGTTTATTATGGCATATTAAGTCAATATATTTGTCATTAAAGAAATGGGAAATGAGTGACATTTCACTTCTATTAACCCTATATTGTTAATTACAAAAAGTGGCACCAAATGCTGCTGTTACCTGTCAGGATAGGGAGCAGATATGCCAGCTTCGTTGTCCATGTCACATCGCATGACCATACCAAACGTCGCGCTGATACTAACCACACTGGCTACTGCAGCTAGTATGATGTTACCACGAAGCTTGAGCTTCAATAAGCGCGATGCCAACCCGCCCCCGAACATACCCGTCACAGCGCCTACCACTGCAAGGACACCTGAAGAGGCAGAAAAGCGTTGATTTCATCTCAGAGTCTATCTGCAACCTTTCACTGATTCTAGTTGGTGCGAATTGAAATCAGTCCGAAGTAACCATGTCGTATTCGCAAACACCGTCTTTTCCAACTCATCATGCAAAAAATCCTATTCAACTGCATTAGGTCAGTTCTCTGGCATTCTACTTACCAGAAGTAAAGGCAGAGTAAGTCTGGGTCTGATTAAACTGGACTTGTATTATCTTGGGCAAGAAGGTCGCCACGCCGGCTGTGGTGAAGCTCTCGGTGGCCCCGGCGATTGTGACCGAAATGTTGACTGGGTTCATCAGCAAAGACTTAAGCGAGGCTGGTAGGTCTTTGATGCTCTTACCAAACTCTTCTTGGGTCACTGGGTTATCTGCGCCCTGGTCGTGAGCCTCTGATACCCTTTCTAGTCGCACTTGGGCAGCCTCTTATTGGAGGGAATACAAGAAGTTTAGGTTAAGCAAACCTTCTCACTCACTTTATCTAAGCCACTAGCAAAATTCACTCTTCAATATGCATATGCCTGACACATACTGTTGTATTGTCGTTTAATTGTTGAGCGTGGTTGAATTGTGTTGAATGGATTTGAGTGTGACAGGAGTGGGTCGTGAGTGATTGAATGAAAGGCTGTTTGAAAACCAGTATGTCGTGTATTGAGTAAATGGACATGGAAGATGAGAGCTGTTTTATAAAGGAGAGTGATTGTGGGAGAGTGGCATTGTGCCGGTGGGTTCGCTGAAGGAAAGTTATGATAAATAAATAATTAAACCACAAGACGCATCGTCTGTTGATTCCACCTGTGACAAATGGGGGCTCGTCCGTGATCATCAGAACGGCATTATTAGGATGAGACTCACAAGTAGAGTCTAGCTGATGACAGATAACATAAGCAGGAACTGTGTAGTTGCTATAGACTCAAGAGAGGAATCTATCTGGGGACAGATACACCTGAAAGAACTGGCACAAGAGCCATAATGTCTGAACGGAGACCATAACTTCTCTGCCGAGTGCAAAGCAAAGCTGAGCGTCAGCCAATACGTGGCATTTAAAGACTGACGGATCATCATTGTGCTCCATTGCATCACGTACGCTTATCTACACGCAGTTGCCTCCTGTCTCCTCATCATCGTTAGCTTGCATATTGTACAGCGCCGGTGTGTTCGCACGATGAGTTTTTCCAGACGGATCAACATCTACTTTTGGGCTTTGCATTATAAGGACACATTTTACGGAACGCATCATTAACGCATCGTATTTTATGTGCGCGTTATGACGTCTCATGGTGTACATGGCGTTATGACGTCTCATTGAGTACATGGCGTTATGACGTCTCATGGAGTACATGGCGTTATGACGTCTCATGGTGTACATGGCGTTATGACGTCCCATGGTGTACATGATCGATTAATGATTTCCGTAGCATAAATATTAGAATGAGCTTACGCGGAAGTTCCCGAGCGTAGGGCAGGAGAAGCACGAAGGCGGAGATGGCGAGACAACCTGAGACAAGGAAGCCTAACCACCAAGCTCCTACCCACTGGGGGTCTGTAGAATCGATGGAGATTCTATTACATATAATCAAGAAGAGTTCAATCAAATAAAAATGTTATATTTACTGCTTTCTTAAAATATCGCGGTTTTATGAGAACTAAACTCATGATCACAGTTTTAAGCCAATCCCATGCCAAACTAAAAAAAACGACCGAGCTTTGTTATTCACAATATCTCTTCTGTGAGTAACCTACATAAGTTTAGTCTGACTTACTCATCAGCGCTCAGTCTGTCTATATCCACGTAATTGCTGAGAAAGACGCCACCAAGCAGATATCCCAATGCTGGTCCTAAGGCAGATAAGGCGTAAAATATCCCTGCAAATACAAAACTTACACATAATATTAACATGCTAAAGAAATTTTAAACACGAAAATGGGTTCTAGTTTTTAGAGAGTCAGAATGTTATTTCTCTCAACATCTTCCATCAACAGTTGTTCGCCGTTCTCTCACATGTTACAGGCCAATAATTATTTTCGCATGAATAATTAATGTGATGTAAAACTGTTATCTAGGCATGTTGATTTTTTTGTCATCGCAGTAGTTCTGTTTTGGGGTAAGAATCGACTTAGCTGGCTACAATGCGGGTTTCAATAAATAGATGCTTACCCTGATAGAGTGGAGACGACTTAGCACTCACTGAAGTGTCAATGAACACAATGCCCACAGAATATAGCGTTGTTCCTCCGATTCCATGGAGAAACTGGCCCAGAATTAGTACTCCTAGGTAGCCCTGGAGACCCGAGCCATCGTCTTCAGGCGAACAAATCGTGGCATTTCCTGCATTTACACATTTATCCCATTCAACTCATGGTATTTGAATGTAGTATTCCGAGAACAGCGCCAATAGCCTTGGACATTATTGTAATATCAAGAATCGGTGCGTTATTTAGTTGTAATTCTTCTTTTCTCACCATCACAATAGTCAGCTGTGCTCTCCTGCAGTTGATACAAGCCCGTAGCAAAGTGAGGTACTGCCATGATGAAAGACCCCACAGACATTATCAGCGCGGAAAAGGCCAACAAGCGCGGTTGGTGCGCATAAGTGGCGTAGTACGTTATGGGCAAGACGAAGATTCCCGCCGAAATATCGTAAGCTGACGAGATGAGACTGACTTGTGAACTGCTTAGTTCAAAGCGGCGTTCCACGCTGGCTGTGTTCACGTTATTGATGCCGTTCACCGCGAATCCTGTGAACAATTAAGGCGCTCCCACATGCAAATGAATATTACATTCAAGAAGCACGTGAATAAAATATAAGGACTGCTTACATCTTGACTGATGACACCCGTATCCCTCTATACCGTAACTGCTAAGTTGACATGGTCATAATTTCCACTGAGTCTCATCTGTCTAAGCAAATATCAACCCACCTTGAATGAATGCAAACCAGGACATCCATACCAGCATGGCCTTCGGGTTGTTGCATACCTGAAGCCAGCCAGGCTTGCAACTTCCAAATCCACAGCGCAGGTCGTCTTCACGATTGTTTGGCGCTGAGTGATCTTTCGATCCTTTATCTATCCCTTTAGACTCAATGCCCGCATCAACGACATTATCCAACCCACGGTTGTCATGTTCATGTGACAAGGTGTATTCTTTCGTCATAGCGCTAATTCGTTGTCAATGCAACGAATTAAAATATCGCTAGCGGATAACGTATTCGATGAAGGCGCGATAGATTCCAAGACGAAGAGCGTCTCATTGGGTACTCATCAATCCAAGTGATTGAGAAGGTGAACTGGCACATTTTCATTTCGGCAAGTCAGACACAGACAAACATTGGGACTAGAAATGTTTACTGAACACACAATCGGCCAAACAAGCTCATGCTACTAGAAAATAGTAGACAGAGATGACTCGGTGGAAAGTATGACCATATCAAATCAATAGTTACATAATCAACATTCCCAACATGTATGTAGGCCATGACCTGGAACGAAACGTACAGTCTGTAAAAAGTATTAATCTCTAATAAAACAAAGCTGACTTAAGCTAACTAAGTCATTACTATTAAAACTTCTTTCTTACGGAAAAAAACCCCTAACTTCAATAAAACTTCCCACTATACTTATGACTTGAATCTAACACTTGAATATAAACTAGATTCGGCAGGGACGCCAACGGCATGCCTTCCAATGGCAAGCCTGGACGACCAGCAATACGGTATCAACAATATTACACAAACAAATGTTATCTCTAAACAAAATGAATTCTTGACCTATTAGTTTAGCAATCGGGTCTGTGATTGCGCCTTGTTAAGAAACCCTATGCGCCGCACACGTTTACGATAGATGTCAGCGAGGGGAGCTGGTAACGCGCACTATTTTTCGATAGATGTCACAAGCTGCAGCCCCTTAGATGTTTTGATATGACCCCTTAGCAGATGTTTTGACATGACCCCTTAACCAAGTCAATACAAAGGGAAAGGCACTAAGCCGGTCTCAGTGGCTTGGTAGTTTACTGCTTCGCCTTTTGATCCACAGGCTGTGGGTTCGACTCCAAGGTGTGACAACCTGACTCGTGACTCGGATGATCACGTACAAATGGCGGTCCCATCTTTGAAAAGGGATGTAAAAGATCCTTTGAGGACGACGTGCTCCGTAGCAGTGACCAGTTTAGAGTGATTTACTCAATTGTAGTCGTACATAGCTTAGTTGCTAAATACGAATATGTTTCAATGCACACAAACACACACACACCCACGTTACTGGTCGATTACGTAAGGTTTGGACTACTTTGAGTTGGCACAAGCGCCAACGACATGTCTTCCAGCGGCTAGTCTGGACGACCAGCAATACGGTATTAACAATATTACCCAAACTGATGTTATCTTATACTTGAATTCCACAGTGATATGATTCGAGTTGGCACAAGCGCCAACGGCATGTCTTCCAACGGCTAGTCTGGACGACCATCAATATGGTATCAACATATTACGCAAACTGATGTTATATCATACTTAAATTCCACGGAGATATGATCAGTCACAGAAGAGCAGTGTCAGTGAAGAATTCATTAGTGAAAAATTAAAGCATAATATATTTATAACGCCATTGTGACACTTTATTGTGAGTCATTAATCATGGTAAATTATGCGCAATTTTTCGCACTCAAATATCATATTTGATAAATAACACATATAACATAGTAAAATTACTTACATAATACTTATTATTTTAAAACATACAACTCGAATAACACATAACATTGAACTATTAAGCTCAAGGTGATAAAATATATATATATATATATATATATATATATTGTATATATATTATATATATATATATATATATATATATATAGATATATATATATATATATATATATATATATATATAAACACACACACACTTATATACTTATGGCACAAGCGCCAACGGCATGTGTTCCAACGGCAATATATATATATGAACAAAATATATATATATATATATATATATATATATATATATATATATATATATATATATATATATATATATATATATATATATATATATAAACACACACACACTATATAGGTTTGGCCTACTTATAGAGTTGGCACAAGCGCCAACGGCATGTGTTCCAACGGCAAGCCTGGACGACCAGCAATACGGTACCAGCATATAAGACAAACAATATTATCTCTGAACAAAAAATGAGAGGATATATATATATATATATATATATAGAGAGATATATATCTATATAGAGATATATATATATATATCTATATAGATATATATATATATAGAGAGATATATAGAGATCTCTAGACATACAGATTCTATATATGATCTAGAGAGATCTAGATAGATATTCTCTCCCTCTCTCTCTCTCTCTATTTCTTTCTCTCTTTATCTATCTGTATAAATGTCTTTTATATCTCTGTCTCTATACCTATGTATCTCTCTGTCTGTCTATATATCTATGTCTCTATACCTGTCTATATCTATACATGTCTATATATATATATATTTATATATCTTTATTTTTATTTATGTATATATATGTATATATGTATCTTCATATATCTATATATATATATATATATATATACATATATATGTATATATATGTATGCATATATATATATATATATATATATATATATATATATATATATATATATATATATACGTATATAAACACACACACTTATAAATAAACACATATATAAGCTATTTATAGATAGCGGCTCGGCGCTCGGAAGAACTCGTAGCAAAAATTGCGATAGGTACTCTAAAATACATGTCATTATGCAAAGTGCAAAAGGTGAAAACAAGTATTTTTTTCGCTTATTCTATGCTACGATAATTGCTTGTTTCAACCATATAATTTATATGTTTGTAACTGCAGTAGTTATGGATGAGATAGTTACAGAAAATGAGGGAAAAAATCGACGAAAAATTGTTATATATATATAATTCTACAACAAAACTAAGAATATCTTAATACAAACAGTACACATTCAAGTAATAGTGTTAAGTTTTTTAAGTAGGACCACCAACTAAGAAACCTGCAACTGGGGGTTGTTGTCCATTTAATGCCAGTTTTCCCAAAAGTGAAAACCATATATATTTGCCAACATTTTTACATATTTTTTCGGTGCTCATTATCCACATATATCTGTCGTTGGGTGAAAGGTGTGTCCAATTTTCAATACTTTTGCCTATGTCATTAAATAGTGAGGCAGGTAATCATGTAATGTTCCTCGTCTTCTGTAGCATGCATTGCACAACACTGACATATTCTCTGTTTTGAGAGATTGGAGATAGTTCTTCTCATTGATTCAATGTTTAATGGATGCGAGCTCAGACGTAGTTGTGATACTGCAGATCTGTGGTTGATATTGTCCATGTTGATCCAATATTCCTCGAGTTTTAAGTGTTGTTTGAAACATGTGTTGGTTCTTAATTCATTTCCTCCTTGTCTTCTAGATAGGCTGTTTGTGTTGTTGAGTTTGTTGTGCCAGAATTGTTTATAGAGAGTGTTCGTAGAATGTACTGCTTTTTACACAAATATCTTTTGCTTTTGGTTGTATTGTACATGTATATGCTTCAATATTGATGTTAATTTTCCTAACCATGACTTTTTTGTTTTAGAATGTTCATTTTGACTTTCTTTTAGTCCTTCCTTGAACCGTCTGTCTCCAGATTTTGATTTGGTGGAGAGAACTTTATTGATTTAACTATTGCATGAATGCTAAGTGGGTGTCTGCACTATTCATCCATTAGTGGTGAAGTTCATTCCTAGATAAGGATAGTTACCCACGCACTCAAGTTGGTGTTTTTTAAATTGACTTCTAGTCGCCATGAGGGTGAAAAGGTTCGGAGACGTATACCATTTTACAGTGTGTAACTAAACTTGATCGGTCTCATTCTAATCACAATCTAAGAATCTGACTATGAAGCAACCCTACCTGATTGGGCAAAAGGGTTCGAGCGAACCCGCCACTGCTATCAGCTGTAATTAAGTCATTTCGTCTTGGGATCACGACAATGTATGCGAGCCAATAATATTCTGTTTCTGATGATTGATTAATTACAACGTTTGCAGTGATTATGAAGTGAATGGACAGATCCGCGTCCATAGCGTGCTGTCGACCCAATGTATTACCAAAGAGTTTATAGCTTAACCAAGAGAGCTCACTCGAGGCTTCCCCATGAGAAAATATGTGAAGACGCAACGCCTTAGTCGAAGCGTCGTTGTCATAGCGTCTTGTCATAGCGTCTCTTAAAATCACCTGGAATGCTCTGAATGAGCTGTAGTCGCCTAGACCAATCAGATGACTTCATATCTTTAACAGCCGCCGAGCCCCGAGACGTTGGATCAACTGTCTCTTTGTGCTTTTGTTAATTTCATGGGATGGTCGGATGTGTCTTTCGAGCCAGTTCCCACGCTTCAGACATTCATTGACAATTTAAAACTATATACCACAGTCGTAAACTGCGCGGACGCTGTTGAAGGCGAACTGTTTTCCATAATTTAGCAAGTTGACATTTGTATAGTAGTGTACTTGCTATTTTCGCTATTCATAAGCCGACTGTGCGACGTGTTTTGGCAGTGGCAAGGCTCTGTGAAAAGACATTTTCTCCGCTCTCAACAATTATAGTGATATTGCTACCGTGACACAAACAAAAGCACATTGGAATACTGGCAGTATTCCCATGAAAAGCACATGGGAATACTGGTAGCGCCACCTTACGATAGCTCCGGTCGAACGGTAATATGAAGTTATACCGTTCTGCTTCGATCCTTTAAGTTAGGGTAAATGTGTTCTATCCCGCATCTAGAAAATAACATATATCAAGAGCCTGTACAACAAAAAGTCATCACCCACCAAAAAACTTACCCCCACTCGATGCTATTCTTCAAGAAATGCCATCGATATATCATTTCTGAAAAATCGCGATACGATGACCGCCATTTTGGAACATATTGGGTCGCGTGATTGACCTTTCGCTCCCGC
>CM067346.1:5417844-5419785 GCA_034190875.2 Urechis unicinctus
GAGTGAGTGAGTGAGTGAGTGAGTGAGTGAGTGAGTGAGTGAGTGAGTGAGTGAGTGAGTGAGTGAGTGAGTGAGTGAGTGAGTGAGTGAGTGAGTGAGTGAGTGAGTGAGTGAGTGAGTGAGTGAGTGAGTGAGTGAGTGTGTGAGTGAGTGAGTGAGTGAGTGAGTGAGTGAGTGAGTGAGTGAGTGAGTGAGTGAGTGAGTGAGTGAGTGAGTGAGTGAGTGAGCGAGTATGTGTGCACGTGTATGAAATAGAGGGGGAGCGAGAGATTCGCGAACTTGTTATGAAAGATAGAGAGGGAGTGGAGGGAGAGTGTCGCAAATTCGGCTCCACAACAGGCAGTATTATATAGGTGCTGGTATATTGAATTCTATCCTCCTACATCTTCTCGTTATAACCTCAGATGCAAAAGAAGCTCACTTGAAAACTGGTCCCTGCAAATAAATCAAGCCTTTCACTAGCCTGTCGTGTCTAGACCACAATTCTCCGTGATATTTACCGCCTGACTTGAATGCTATCAATGCTATCAATCTCTGAATCACCCAACCGTGAACTTGTCAACAACATTTACGCTGGCTGGCAAACGCTCTATGGCTCTTAAGCGCCAAATCTGAATCGCACCAACACCAATATATATATATATATATATATATATATATATATATATATATAGATATATATATATATATATATATATATATATATATATATATATATATATATATATATATATATATATATATGTATATATATATATATACATACATATATATAATTATATATATATACGTATATAAATCACACACACACTTATAGGTTTGGCCTACTTAGAGTTGGCACATGCGCAAACGGCATGTCTTCCAACGACAAGCCTGGACGACCAGCAATACAGTACCAACAATATACCACAAACAATATTATCTCTAAAAAAAATATATATGAATATATATATATATATATATATATATATATATATATATATATATATATATATATATATATATATATATATATATATGTATAAATACATGTATTTATATACATATATTTATTTTTATATTTATATATATGTGTATATGTATATTTTTATATATATATATGTATGTATATATGTATATATATGTATGTATCTAAATGTATATATATATATATATCTTATATATATATTTATATATATCTCTATGTATATATGTATATCTATATATATATATCTATATATCTATAGGTCTCTCTCTGAGATATATATATATCTCTGTATATATATATATGATATATATACATATATGTGTCTATATATATGTGTATATCTCTAAATCCTATATATATCTCTCTATATATCTCTATATATATATATATATATATATAGAGATATGTATCTATCTATCTGTATATCTCTATCTATATGTATATATATCTATATATATATATATATATATATATATATATATATATATATATATATTTATATATATATATATATATATAAACGTATATAAACACACACACTTATAAATATTCACATATATATGCTATTTATAGATAGCTGCTCGGCGCTCGGAAGCTTGGCATCGGAAACCGTGTGTGTATACATATATATATATATATATATATATATATATATATATATATATATATATATATATATATATGTGCGTGTATGCGTGTTTGCGTATATATACCCGCTTTGATTGCACCGGGACATCCAGTGCACACTGTCGCTGAGACATAAAGACAGTATATACACGGACCGATAATAGCTGATAACGCGCACTATTATAAGATCACAAGCTGCTGCCGCTTAGATGTTTTGACATGACCCCTAAACCAAGTCAATACACCGCGAAAGCGATGAATGCTGCCGCTGGTTGATTACGTAAGGTTTGGCCTGTTTTGACATGACCCCCTACCCAAGTCAATGCAACCCAGCCAAGGCCTTTGGT
>CM067346.1:5419885-5445482 GCA_034190875.2 Urechis unicinctus
GTCATCAGTAAGCTGCTGATGCTTGCAATGCTGATTAAGACAAGGAAGATCAAACCAAGCTAATGAAGATAGACAAGTTCAGCTTCTAACTCCTTCTAGTTGGCATATTCGAAGATAGCATGTTGCCTCCATCAAATAATATTAATCATATGGGACAATCAAATATGCTTAACCACCAAAGTATTTCTTCCGGAGGTCTACTTAGACAGGCATCGCACGTTTCCAACAAGAATTAGCTTGTTTAAAGCATATATATGTGGCGTTGATGCAGATATCCCGCGAGAAACCAGACGTCTCGCGACATGAGAGTTGTCAGCCCACTATGGACGTAAATTTTACAACAGCCTAGAGGGAATAAATCTCAAAAGGGAACAATATGCCTCCATTGACTTTACCGCTAAGTAGCATCGGAATTAGCGAAACAACAGCACTGACAGCCCGTCAATCATCCGTTAATCTTAACTCAATTATCCCTGTTTGTTACTTCCTTACATGTCAACCCTGTCAGAAACCACATAGCAACCCACATACGTCATGTCGACTCTCAGCACCTTATGAAGGCTCAATAGAGTCTTGAACCCTGTCACATAGCGTTAGTGACATGGAGAGTAGAGGGCATCACGATAAGAGATGTAGCATACTGTGTAAAGTGAGCGGAGACATGATGACGCGAACACTTGTGTCTTATATTCTATACAGTCTGTGATTTCGATGTAGATGCTTTCCATAGCGGCCACTGGAGCACGCCCGCAGCGCAGCGTGTGAACATGCAGTTCCCCCGAGCATAACTACAGTTCATATATTGCACGCGTTGTAAATCTTGTGTATAAATTGATATAATATTACTGCAGAGATGTGATCCAACTTTTGTATGCTCGATCGCTTATCACAGCAAAGGCGGTCCAAATGTAATGGGGTCTTTTCAAACTTGAACAGCCAGTCCTGTCAAAGGTCTGTAACCCAACTGACTATGCAAATCTGAAGGTGATCATCCATTGTAGGATAATTAATCAAGAATGGTGCGTGCATGTAGGGTGTAAACGTTAAGAGCCTATTAATGCTGTGCTAATAATTGCGAATGTTGAATGTCACACCATTGAACAACACAACGTGACACGAAACGAGACGTGAGCCCCCTTGGCATGTAACATTCGTGTATAATAGCTTTGGCGCACGAGGCGGGTCAAGATACACAACATATTTGTTATTCTATTTAAGGTCTACCGCCTGTTGATAACTTAATCAAACTCGGAAAGTTGAAGTAAATTCAAGCAAATAACCCTGACTGAAAGCTTGCGTGTTGTCTTCTAGGTTTATCTGTAATTGACGCTTTTATTTCCCCCATAAACCTTTTAAATATCCAGACCAATACAGCCAACCACCATATTGTAAAGCAAGACAAATCGGATATTGAACACGGAGCCCAAAGCAAGCTTTATCCTCCGGACGTTCACCCATTCATTTGTGCTTAATGTGCCCATCTATGTCAATATTTGCCTAGCCAAGAGCAACATTCTTAATGGTCTTAGGCAAATTAGCGATATGGAATTAGATATGTGACACACCAGGTCAGTCATGCTGCCTATCAAAATTGCAAGCGTTAAATGTTAATTGTAGGACAGAATAATCAATTCATTAAACTTTTTCCCGGGCCACAAACGGTAAATTACGACTCCCGAACTAGTAGCTGCGGCGAGCAATAACCTCCATCTCGTTTCTTAAAGCATAAAGCAGGATATCATTTCGCAGAATATAATGCGTCGATATATAATGCATGTCAGTACCACGTGATCAACAGTGCGTACTGGTGTACATTGTGACCATGATTCGCAAAGCAGCCATAATAAAATAGAAATACGCAAATGCTGTCAAAATGGTATCTTTAACACCTCGATAGAGAGCCACTTACTAGGTCTGATTGCTTGCTAAGAAACGCAAATAATCTTTTCTTTTGGGTGACAATATGTCATTGCACGTCGGCCCATGTGGGTCAATAATGTGTTGCCCTGTTAGGATAGATTAGCTGACATTCAATCAAACATTTCATCCCTACCCCTATATTTCATTTATTTAATATTGCATCAATGACAATTACTGGCGCTAATCTGGTGCAGAATCAATGAATTGGGTGCCCAAATCAGACGCTGTGTTGCTCGCTTACTTTCAGTTGCTGTCTTGGCTCAGACAATGCTACATTCCCCGATGATTTGTGGCCATTTTCTCAGCACCAGGCCATGGCTCATGCACCACAACTCACCCCCACCCCCCACCCCACCTCCCCTCTTCTTACCGTGGGTCATGGGGTATAGCATGTAGGCCAACTTAATCATCACAAGAGGCAACTTATAGGGGGCAACCTGTTTGTGAAATGACCTAGCTGGTGACTCAGGGGTTAACATTGGCCCTGCCGTAGCTATATTTCACGCATTCATAAACCACTTGTATACATATAAGATCAGGGGGATAACTCCCCCCACCACCACAGCTGCGGCCCACACATGTTCTGTCATCCAACAAGCCACCTTTGCAGCTGACTTAAGCAGCCATGATACGATGGAGCCAATGATTCCTGGAAGGGCAGTTGCTACCTCACAGGCTAGGCTCTTTAGGACGTTTGCCAAGGAGTTCAGCTGTTTTTTAATCCATTCCCTTACACCGGGCTTATCAGCTGACGTCGGGGTTGGTGCAGGGGTTGCACTAGTGCTCCCTTCACCCATCAAAGCAACTACCAGGGTCGAGATTGCCAATCCAAACGCAGTGAGGATAGAGGAGATTGTTATGCCCTGCTCCCGGAACAGGGTGCGTACATGCTCAGCTAGTGTTGTGTCCTCGTTAAGAAGTCTGTTGATCGTTTCCCTGATAAGGTTAATTTGGGTTCGCAGACTTTCGCAGTTTACAGAGGCAGCCTCCATATGGACACGCTGCAGGTCCTGCAGCTCTGCAAGCTCATTTGCTTGGAATTTCCATGCGCGACTAACACCCCTCCCTTCCTCTTCCAGGCTTGCCATTTTAGCTTTCTGCCGGTCTATATCCCTTTCTATCTCAGTTATATAAGCTAGGTTGTTGACCAGCTACCCCTCTGGGTCTGCATAGCCTTGTCAAGCCCAATAAGCTCTCTGAGTGGTAGTTCGTTGTCTGTGTGTGTACCTAGGCAATTTATGGCGTTATGAACGCCCTCTATGAAGCTTGTTTCTTCCACACCAACTTGCTCTGTCATGGCTTCGCGGCTGCTCATTTCTAACTTCTATGGAAGTGCAGCTTCCGCTTTAGCAGCAGCTTGGTCAACGCCTAGTAGGGCTTTTGCTGCCTTTGTGGATGGTTCAGTGTTCACCCCAAGAGCCTGAGCAAGCTGTGTACCACCGTACTTTTCTATACTACTAGGAAAGAAGTTGTTGGGATTGTTCTTCCATGTCAGAAGCTTCCATTCTTGGCCCTATTTAACCCAAAGGTCACCTCCTTTAGACGATCTATACTCCAGAGGGGCATGCAGCCCATGCTTAGACACTGCCTTCTTCCACCTCTTAACTGAGACTTTGTTTCTTCTGGGGATCCCACCTGATCTTCTGTTAACCCCGCAGGCATTTCAGTTATAGCCCATGGTGGACTAGTCGTACTCGAAGTATCTAAAGCTTCATCAATGAGGTTAGTCTCCTCATCATCAAAGTCAAAGTCAAAGTCTCATTACTCTCAGGGCCTCCAGTACCATGGCATTGACACATCAGATGACAGAAACACAACTAAGATACGAGTGGGTGCAGGGGACAAGGTTGAGACCGAGGTAGAGGACAAGGCCTTAGCCGATGTGTATAGTAACAGATTCTACGTTCCGCTTGACTTTGAATTCCATCTCACTAGAGTATGACATGGTTACCCAAACAGAGTTGGGTCGCATGATACACACCCAGTACACAGGTCGGCTCTCGATTCTGTAAGACCGTGTGCTTCGTCACAGGAAGCTTGTATACAATAAAAAAGATACAATGTGGAACATCAACCTGAACGTGCCGGCTCGCAGCATGAAGGGCATTCTACTGCTCTTTGAAACCCAGACAATGCCTTATTCGCCAGGAAAACAGAGTCGTTCTACAACCCAAAGATTACAAAAGTTGAGGTGACTGTTGAGGGCATCCCCAACCAACTCTATGACAAGGGCATGCGTGGCTACCAGCAGTGGGATGAGGTGAAGAAGGCCTTTGCAGCAACGAGTAAACGAGACCCCAGTGTAGCAATAGTTGCAAAAGATTTGGCACTATCAGACGTGTCCCTAGGAGAGTACCTAACCACCAAGTATGCTCTGTGGCTCGACTTAAGGACGAGTGATGACTACCAGCTGCACGGTAGTGGCAGGGCTGTGGAGAATGCGTCTAAGGGTATTACCATACAGATCACAAAAAAAGCAGGGGCGGCCAGTGCATTGAACATTTATATGTATATTGTCATGGATGCACAGCTTAACATTAAAGATGGCAGGTTCGGCAGCGCAGTTTACTAAGTTTACATTTCCAGATGGTCCCATTTCGGCTATAGTTTGTGGCCAGACAGGATGCGGGAAAACCGTATTCATCCTCTACCTACTTGAAGGGCACTTCTTCGGCGCCTTTGAACATATTGTTATCCTCTGCCCCGCCATACGTTTCAACGAGGCGTATCAGTCGCGGTCATGGGTGTGGGATGATTCAGAGGTCTACGTCGTTGATCCAGGGGAGCGGCTCCATGACCACTTGAGGACTTTCTACCATTGTTTTAAGGGCAAGCCAACACTGTACATTATTGATGACTGTTCAGGAACAAAAGCCCTAACCAACAAGAGAGACATGTTATCCGAACTGGCTTTTAGCGGTCGCCATGTGCAGCAATGTGTCTGGGTCCTCACCCAAAAGTACAACTCTGTGCTGAAGGACTTAAGTGAGCAGACTCGCTGGATGGAGCTCTTTCACACCAAGGACCGTGACTCGTTTGAAGACGTCTTTTCGTGAAAATGATGTAATTCCAATAAAGGAGGAACGTGCCACAGTACGCCAACTACTAGCAAATACCAAGCACTCAAAACTGCTGCTGAAGACTGATCAGCCTACTGCATATGCCGTCGATTTAATTGATATTGGCCTTGGTAGCAGCCGATGCCTCAGTAACCAATTTAGGTTTCTTCATCTGGGTAGCGGTGCAGTAATTTGAAGCTTGAAGGCGTATACGTATATTCATGGATGCTGATACCATTATTGATAAACTCCTTGAACAGGACACGACTAGCTTAGTGGAGAAAAAGTCAGGGGGAGCAGAACCTAGTTGCACCGGAAATGTAGATATGTCTTCTAAGAGAGATAGGCTTGCTGCCGTCATAGCCTGCTGTCAGGCCTGTCAGTACCTTGGTTTGGAGCGTCTTACAATTGACCAGGTTGAATCAATGCCTGATGAAGAGATCATAAAGATGTATGTGAGATACGAGGCTCGGCTAGGCGCTAGCATGACGCACACTCTAAGTCAAACAGTGCTACTGCTCTACTCCAAAGCTAATTCCAGACTTGCTCTGGTATGTTTTAAGCTCCATTAACCGCGGCTTTAACAACAGATAAGCACTGTCAATTTTGAAAAACAAACACCGAATCAACAGGGGCCGGTGGAGAGGAAGACACCACTTCCTCGCTATAGTATGTGCTTAACTCTGCTATATCATGTGATTAACTCTGCTATAACAGGTGCTTAACTACGCTATAACAGGTGCTTAACTCCGCTATAACAGGTGCTTACCAAGAGCTGTCAATTGGACAACTAAATTAAGTAAGTAAACATGGAAGAAACGAACACAAATCAAGGGGGACAACACCGGTGAAGATAACGTCAGTGACAACTACGAAAAACGCTAAAAGGGTTGTGGCAGGACAAAAGAGTGCTGCAGCTCGAAATGCCAATCAAAATAATCTTCTGAGAGAGCTCCGATAGGCTAAGGCCGCGCTTACAGATGCTAGACACGTAGCTGTCAAGTCAATATCAACGAGCAAGCGTCTGGAAAGGTGGGCGTGGCCAACATGGGCTCCGCCTGTAGTTGTCCGTGGCGTTGGGGTGCTTGGACTAGCATTCTATTGCTACAGGCAGTAACTAGCCTCACAACCTAAACAGGTTGTGATACAAAAGTCTCCGGACGCTCATTTAAAGGATCCTTTTTATATGGAATAAGATGAAAACACCAATAACTAATGGAAAAATGCTCGTCAACACTCTGTACCACGTTGCATTTGTTTCCGGAATTGCAATAGGTTATGCCAAGCTTGTTAAGATGGCTCTGGGTGGTGGGGAACCATATCTTGATTTCATTATGGCTATGGCTGTTGCCGATGTATCACTAGCCATGGCCACAAAGGTGTGCTAATTAAACAAGGAATCTTACCACGTGATATACTGAAATAATGGCCACGATTGTGCTGCTTGTCGGAGGCGCTCTTGTTAACGCCCTTGCATTATCTGGGAACAACTTTTTATTCTCTAAATTAAGAGGCAGCCAAGTGGACCCGGAACGTAAACGCCATGATATGGCAAACGAGCAGCTTCAATCTGCTCAGGCAGCATGGGCCAAGAAGCGAACTGAGCATTTAGACTTCATCAATGACCAACTGCGCCTACAGGGACATGCCAAACATACTTTTCGGGATGCGGACGAGGTTATGAATGAGTACTCCCTGATTACATGTAAAACCGTTGACCCGCTGGGCTCTGAGCGCAGCTTTCTGACTTCTACGAGCCCTAAGATGGTCAAAAAGTGCGTGAGCTGGCGTTCATTATATTGGATGTGACTGCGACTGGGCTGGTTGCATACAGGCTTGCTAAGTAGGTCATTTGGAGACTCAAGCGTTTACTTTGTATGGATCGTCGCATGCAAAAGATCTACTATAGTCCTAAGGGCTACTGGAAAGGCATTAGAGCTATCAAGAAGCTTGCAACAGATGTGAGGGTTTCTGAGGAAGTTGCCAGGGGGTGGCTAATAAAGCAAGTTATATGGCAAATCTACCTGCCAGTGCCAAAACACATTCCCAGGCCAAAGTTTGATGTCCCTGTCCCTAATGAGGTTCACCAAGACAATTTCTTATTTGTTCTTCATGACATTGTAAAGCGTCGGACTTACAAGTATGCCCTAACGGTAGTGGATGTTGCCTCGCGCTACAAGGCGGCGTGCCATTGACTACAAAAGAGGTCAAAGAGGTCGCAGGTGCGCTCAAAAGAATTTACAAGCAAGGATCGCTGGGGTGGCCCAAACTACTTCAAGTGGACCCCGGACAGGAGTTTATTGGAGCAGTGAATCAGCTGCTAGCAAAATATGGAGTATCAGTCAGGCACAGCCGTGTGAATATCCATCGTGAACAGGCTATAGTGGAACCCTTTAACTGAACACTTTCTGAACGACTCTTTGGACACCAGTATGCAGTAGAGTTAAAGGATACTGGGAAATGGTCGGCTGAGTGGGTTTCTCGACTGCAGGCTGTAGTCTCTTCGATAAATAATGAGGTGACCCGCTTGAATGGAAAAAAATCGAAAGATGCTGTAAAGGCAAAACTAGTTGCACGAAAGCCCTCTTCAGTCGTACCAGGGCGCATGTTGGGGGTCAAAGAGCAAAAGCTTCTCTCTGATGTTGACAATACCTCTACCAGCCTTTTGAGGTCGAGCAACACCACCGGCCGCGGGCCACTGACCCTGTGTGGTCACTCAATGTTTACCAGATTGGACGCTCTGTCACTAAATCTCATTAGCCTGTACTATACTATTTGTTGGATGGACCCCTCTGTGGGTTTGTAAAGGAGGAGCTGCTTGTGGTGCCCTCCGATACCCAGTTGCCACCAGATGGTATTACCAATTAGACATAAGAGATCTATATATATAACAATAGTAGTATTTGACAATAAGTGCCCAAGGATATTACTCAGAAAGAAAGACCCCTGTAACAGGCCCTGTTATGCTAATATCCAAGAGCGGTTAGAGAAGTGGACTAGTAGAGGTTCGGTTGAGAATTTGAGTCAGTCATAACTCTGTGGATTGATATTGCCAACTATCAGCCATTCAAAGTTGGCACCTACCTGAAACTGCCGAGAAAGCTGGCGGTAAAGAAGGCAATCATAAAAAAAACACTAACGACCCATTCTGCCTTCTATATTCCCTTGAAGCGGCTCTGCACCCGGTTGCTTAGGATCTGCAGCGACCATAAAAATATAACATTCGGTGGCTTTTGGATCTGCTGGAAGGTAAAGGTGTAGAATATCCAACACCAATAACGCTCAGAGAGCTTGCTGTAGAACTCCTGGATCGGCGGGAGAAGAGCATCAAACTTATCCCAGCCATCCATGAACTCGTAAGGATACACTCCCTTACACAGCAGCAAACGCACTTCGTTTCATCTGGCTTATATTCCGCCATCACAGCAAAGGCATCTGGGTTGTAAGCAGACACCAGCTTGTCAAGCGAGGCTAGGAGGAACTGTGCACTGTCAATGACGCGCAACTGTCCGACCGACAGGGAGATGTACTTCTCCATATTATTGGGGATGCAGTTGATATTCACCTCCACCTTGCTCACGGCCTGCATCAAGAGATATCTATCTTTGGGGATGAGACCAAGATTCATCATGCACTTGTCGTTGACCAGAGCCCCTGGATTGAGCCTTACATTAGGATGAATACGGATCTGCACAAGGCCACCACCAGCAACTTTGAGAAGGATCTCTATAAACTCATGAACAACTCCGTCTTTTGTAAAACGATGGAGAATATCCGGAGGCGAGTCGAAGTTAAGAAAAAGAACAAATACGTAGCCTTGTGGCCAGCCCCGCCTATGCTGGACAAAAAGTGTTTGACGATGATCTGGCTTCCCATGCATATGCACAAGACTCGCTTTATGCTGAACCCTCCGGTCTACGTTGGCATGTGCATTCTGGACCTCTCCAAGCACTTGATGCATGACTTTTACTACAATACCATGAAGGCTAGATATGACAGCAATATTAACCTGCTTTACACAGACACAGACTCGCTGCTGCTTGAGATCCGTACCACTGACGTCTATGCTGACATGAGGGAAGATAGGCATATCTTTGACACTAGTAACTATGACCCTTCTCATGCCCTGCACAGTGACAAAAACAAAAAGGTTCTTGGTAAGATGAAGGATGAGTGCGCTGGCGTGCCAATCAAAGAGTACGTTTGTTTGCACCCTAAGATGTACTCTATCTTGATATCTGATGAGGGCGAGATAAACAGAGCCAAGGGCGTGAAGAAGGTGGTGGTGAAGAAGCATCCACGCCACGCTCATTACATGGAGTCTCTCTTCACAAAGAAACAGTTCCACCAAGGGATGAACATGCTTCGTAGTGAGGGTCATAAGCTCTATGGGCTGCACGTCAACAAGTTCTCTCTCCCCCTTTGACTCAAAGTGGTGTATAGTTGCGAACGGCGTAGATACCCTAGCCTATGGGCACACTAGTTTACCTACAAACTAGCCTCTCGGCCCCATTTGGGGGTCGGGTCCGAGGCGCCCTTGGGGTGAGCAAAAATATTGTATAAGCTGCTAAGGGTCAGTAGTATAGAGAGTAGGGTTACTGCGCCAGAACCCCCACACTCTATACTACTAGTGGCGCAATTCGCAGAGGATACGAGTGGTTGCTTGGTGATGGAGACAGGGGTCGCGATTCACGAGACTAAAGCTGTAGATATACCTTGTCTCCAATGGTAAGATCATTCGTATGGGGCTGTTTTCTAGTGTGGGCGCTGATACCGGTGCTATAGCAGTCGTTCCAGTTATTAATGGAACGAACCACGCGGTAGGAATAAGTAAGCCTGCTGACCAACGGGCTTTTGTAATATCTTTAGACCAGCTTTTACACCTTGAACAAGGTTACGTTATTAACTTTTATACAACCAATCAAAACAGAGGGGCAGCTTTGTCTGTAGCATCACTCCTAATTTAACTTGACCTGTAAACTTACGTAAAAAATAGCAGTATGAAACTACAACCAACCATTCTGACGGCACCGTTATATCCAGAGCTGCCTGATGAAAATCCAGGGCACTCCTATTGGTTAAATGAAATCAGTCTCAAGAAGCAATACCTTGAGAAAGAAATTGAAAAATATTGTGCTATGTACAAAAAAATATAGGCGTGCAGTAAAATCAGTGGACGCAGTAAACACTGATTTAATTACTGTTGGTATGTGTCTCAGCGCAAATGGTGTAGGTATAATGTCTATAATAGTTGTCATTCCTATTGCCACAGTCTTGGATGTTACTGGAGCCGCTTGTAGAGTACTTGGAATTGCTGGAAAATTCGTCAGTCGGCGACTGACCATCAAGGTGCAAAAACATGGTCAGATCTGCATTCTGGCACATAGGAAATTGAATACCATTGCTGACATTGTATCGACAGCACTTGAAGATGGTAATATCCCGGATCATGAGTTTAAACTTGTTTTAGCTGAGGTCACAAAATATGCCCAAATAAAGGGCGAAATAAAGGCTAGATCTGTAAGAGCACGCGAGACTGTTTCAATCGATGAAAAAATTGCACTGATCTAACGTGGAAAAGACGAAGCATTGGAAGGTTTCAAACAAAAATTGGGTGCTTCTTTACCATTAAATGGACTATGACTGACCTTATTGACCAACTTCAATACACACACAGTATATACGGATCTATTGAATAAACGAGGGTATAAGTTATAGAAATGAACACCGAAGAGAGTACTACTGAACTTGAAGATGTGTAAAAGAGTTGAAGTCAGATCTGGAGCTGAGTGATAACTATGACCTTGAGGAACTGAAGGACATGGTGAGAGATCTGGAGGTTAAAAACGATGACCTTATGGAGCGGGTGGAACACCTAGAGGAGCTTGAAGTGTCCCAACATAGCATATTTACTTATACCCAACTACACAGGACCTGCGTCTATGTTCGCTACTGTTGGAAATCCCAACTGGCGACGTGTACACCGATATGCAGGAGGATATCTGACATTTTGACACGCGCAACTTCTCGGAGAGTCACGCACTGAATACCAACACTGATAAAAAGGTCTTGGGCAAAATGAAAGATGAGTGGCCGATCAAGGAGTATATGCAAAGAGTTTGCTACGCTAGGAGTGCTGACTTTGAGTGGCTTTGTGGTGATCGCTTCCCTAATTATAATACATTGCAATCGTACGGTGGCGCTACCGTGACACAAACAAAAGCACATAAGTAAACTGGGCTGACTATTGAAAGCAGGGAAAATATTTTTTCACAGTCTGCCACTGCCAAAACACGTCGCTCAATAAGCTTATGCATAGAGAAAACTGCAAGTACTCTACTAAATAAATGTCAACTTGATACATTATTGAAATATGTCCGAACTATGGTTGGTAGTTTTAGATTGTCAATAAATGTCTGAAGCGAGGGAACTGACCTGGGGTCGACATAAACATTTCTGGTATGTCAGGGGGATATGAAGGTCTCGAGCGAAGAGTTTATAGCTACGCTGAGGTGCGTGACGATTAAAAATTTACTCGAAAGACACCCCCGACATCAGGCGACGATACCATGAAATCAACAAAAAAACTTGGGACTTTTGGCCCACCGTCTCCGGGCTCGGCGGCTGTTGAAGATATGGAGTCATCTGAATGGTCGAGGCGACTACAGCTCCAAAGTAAACAGAGCATTCCGCTTGGTTTTAAGAGATGCTATGACAAGACGATATGACAATAACGCTTCGGCTAACATGTGGAGTCTTCACATATTTCCTCGGGTGGAAGCCTCAAGTTAGCTCTCTTAGCGAAGCTATGACTCTTTGGTATGTAGGCCTGCGCCCTAAGATGGTACTCAATTCTGATATATGACACGGGCGAGCGTGATCGGAATGGCAAAGGGAGTGAAGTGGATTGAAGTGACGCAACAACTACGCCACGCAAAATACATTGAGTTCTGTTCACACAGATGCACTCCCGCCATATCATTAAACATAATAAATCCAGTTGCTTACATACACCAGGCTTATATAAGCAAATCCCCGAATATCAGTGCACACCACTGACATCGTTCCAGAGAACGCACTGACACAACGCCCGAGCTTCAACCCACATTCGCCAATCATCCTGACTAACGACCATACTTAAACCAAAGGGGCAGTTCTCTATTATAACAAATCTTATGAAAGTCAATCTTATCCGCACATTTTGGTCGAGAACAAACACAGCTTAGCATACAAAAGTCGTACTCAAAGTCGATTGCCAAGCAAATATCGATTTATGGGATACTGTTGGAGGGTGACCACCATTTCGGTAAATATGATTTTTGCATGACATTTGTTTGCTCTCCGTTCGTTAGGTAATCATGGATTGAGTTCAGCTCGGCGTCTCAGGGTGTCATCTTACTAGAACTGCACCGCAGTCCACATGTTTCCATTTTGGGCCAATGAAGGTTCGGCATCGTGATTTAAATCGTGGCTTTTTTGCACCTCCAGTACCCATTCATCATTGGACGCCTATGCCTAATACGTAAGTCTCATGAGATATAAAGGTTGTCTAAAGGCTGTATACGCGCCCTTGGTTTTGTGTTACTTCAACACCGCCACTTAAACAGGAAATTCTATGAAATACAGTCACTTCGCGATTCAAGGCTATGGAAATTCCAACGGGATCGCCCAGCAGAGTGGCCGGACCAACCATCAGCACCCATGATATCAACTACACGATTAAGGCCAAAGTGCCCGGCCAGCGAATTGTCACTCATCGGAAGCAGATCCTTTCCGGTATCAAGTGAGCATTTGTTAAAGAGCCTGAACATCTGCTTCAGATTTGCGTTACAAATACATAGCCATCCCAGGCATTAGCCTATGAATCCTAGTCATGGCTCGCATTTTGTCAGTAAGCTTGGTCTATCAAATTCATAACAGTCAGTTATTCAATTACAAACTACTCGAGAGGTTCGGAGACCTCATTCATTATCGGCCATTTATGGGAGGGGGGTGGTGGGGGGGTATTCACAATATGAGAGAGACACATCAAGTTGGTAATAAAGTTGCAGTAATTATTTGTCGAGCCTAGACTGTCAGTTGAAATTCCCTTCTTGCTGACTTCAGCGCGGTTTTCAAGCCAGGTATGAACGCTATATTGGGACCGACCGGATGTGGAAAATCATCGTAAGTTGAGAGATAGCTACACAGCGTGTAGTTGGTTTTCTACCGCGATATATCTTTAATTTCAACATTAACAGCATATACAAGTATTGTTATGACTAGTTTACTGGACTTGATCGCGGGGAGAAAAGATCCGTCGGGCCTGAGTGGATCGTTGCTGATAGACGGAAGCAGACAGCCACAGAACTTCAAAAACATGACGGGTTACGTTATTCAGGTAAGATTATGTTTTTTCACTGACACTCACCTTTGATTGAATGCTTGGGCATATTCAGAATTCATAAAATCAATTGATTTACCACTCACTCTCTCTACGGATTTATAACTTCGGTAGCGATAGACATGGTCACGTAGCATAGCACATGCTGCGGGTCACAGATGAGCGATAGCTTCTACAGGCATTATGCAGGTTACAATGTCAATCGAGTAGGAAAATGAAACGTATGTGTGAATCCTTTCACATTTTGGTCATATGCATCAACTTGTTTCTAATGATGCACTCAAGGCGGTTTAGACCAGAATGAAAATTGAACATTAAGGCTTAATTGCAATAGGTGTCTTAATCCTGCATATAGTGCTGCACAAATAACCGTATGGGCTTTGCTGTTTTAGGGACCCGCAGTGGTTCCCGATTATTGTAGTCGACATAATGTCGTAATTTAGGTGTACGATATGTCTCAGTGCAGGGTTAAAGAGATGTAATGATTATATCGCCGCTACCAAGACGCATAGTCGCGACTTGCACATGTCCTCAGAACCCTACGCCCCGTCATACCCGCAGTAACGCAAATACAGACGTCACAAAGAGCGTTATGTATTGCATATACCTAGCCATAGTATTCCCAGCTATTTTCCGTATCTACTGTAGCTTTGTCTGATAACTGCCTATAGATACGACGACGCTACTTACAAGTTTATGAAATGTCTGATGGCTCCCACTTTGGTTCGACGGGCTTTAACCCCAGGCCACCATGTTACACTTCACTCACAATGCGCTCTTCTGTATGTGATTTTTGGGACACTTCTTCATTCAAATGGATTTGCTATCGACTTTCTTAAGTAGTTTATGCCATGGGTTCAAACAGAATCAATAGAGCCGAAAAGTACTGTGCATAATGACTATTTGCATGCACTTGAATATTGTCAAATAGGTAAACAGCCCACCCCTCTGTCTTCTCCCACAACGGCAACCCGAGCAAATAAACACTTGATGCCAAACAAAATCAATCTCAGGTATTGAACAAAGTTAACTTACCTCCCACATTTGCACCTCGTAATGACTTTATTTCGGCCCGGCTGGTGTTGTCGCGCCAGAGGCTGAAATGTTCGAAGCCCCCATTACCACCTTGTCTATGGCGCAGTGTATGCCATCTGGGTAGCTTCGGCAAGATGTTGGCTTTTTGAAAATGTTTCGATACTCAAAGTTGTCGTGTTTACGCTGGCATCATCATAACCAAATGACATCATCTTCATGTGAGTCATTAAGTGCGTCTAAGCTGCACTTATATTGACATCGACTTAAAATAGAAGACCCGTCAAAAACTTCCGGTGGTATCGACAACAATCGACAATTTGTATTTGATCAGATTCATTCTGTAAATACTGAGATCGTATATTTTTCGTGCTCTAATGCGTTTCATTCATCAAAAGTTATGCTAAAATTTAATATCCGTATTGTCAAAAACCTGTTTACATTATAGATTTCATTTTTTTAAAGGGGTAACGAAAGTAGATATGATTACACATCTTGAATTAACACAAGGACAAATAAAACATGCATGTTCTGCTTATTCTATGTCTATGTTGTGTATCGTAATTCTGCTGGGCAACATGCTGCCAATGATAAAGATTAATTCCTATATCGGAAAAGCCGAAACCAAGTACCACAATATCGTGCAATGTGGTGTAGTGATGAAGGAAGACACGATCACTTAGGAACTCTACGGCTTAAACATAACTTCCAATTATGCATAGAAGTTTGTGTTAATTGTGTGAGAATTATGTGTTGAGCCCAGGTTACAAATGATTTGTAAATGTGAAAGAGGTTCCCACATCGACCAATGCACGATTTCAAAACTTCATGGGGCATGTAGTAGCCTGGTCAGTTGGGGTAGGATAATTGGTATGTGTCTATAGGGTATAGGGTAGCAGGTGACGCATAGGTCACTTGTGTATCTGGGAAGCTAAAGTATATGATAAAATAATCATCTACGGGGTTAATCGCCATTACAGCTGGTAAATGAGAGTGGCGCGTCATTACAAGGAAAGGGGATTTTGTCATACTGTTATTTTAGCCTTCAACATGTTCTTGGCTTTATCGCTCCCTTCACTTATGAAATATTTTTTTTCAGGAAGGACAACCATTGCCTGATGAAATGACGCAACTTTTGTGTCATCAAGTGCAATGAATCATTAGTTATGAGATAGTTCCTAAGTATATCTGCACTTATAGCTGAAGAGTAAAACACTTTACAAAGTGAGGATAAGTGTTATAAATCCTACTTAGTGCGTCCTATATTTCAGTAGTAGTTATTTTAATTCAAAGGGGGTACCTAACAAACAATTCACATCATCGAAAATGGTAGAGTTAGATGTAGGTTTGAGGAAACTCATATATATCAAGAAAACTGCTGGGCGATATTGTGCATCCCTCAGCCTTGTGGAAACCTACCCGTACGCTTAACTTCGCTTTTACCATTTCGGTTTTAACACCGTGATGTCTAGCTACTGTAATATGTATGACCATATACATAAAATGTACCACAATCTCTTTCGAGTGTGTACAAACTATATTCGGCCGTGACTTGTTACCTGACCAATAAACATCACAGATGGCGACGTAAATCAATTTCCGCGGCGGGAAAGCAATTTACAGGAAAAACAATCAGATTCATCTTACTGTTCTTCGATTGCGAGGTCCTTGTAACAATAACGCATTATTAGCAAATAATTATCTATAGCAGTTATTAACTGAGTTTGAACAGTTCAAATCGACATGGCTTTCAATTGGTTTGTCCAAGCCATTTGTCGAAGGTAACCGACGAGTTCGTTTTCTCACCATTAGCAATGTTGCCTTAAAATTCCAATTTGGTTGTGAAGGGCGCCGGAAACATTTAATACATTTATCGCCCAATGGTGTATGTTTCCATGGTAACAGGAAGATGTAGTATGTGGTACGTTGACTGTCCGAGAAAATCTTATCTTCTCAGCCAGTCTTAGACTACCATCCACTATATCAGGGAAAGAAAAAAGAGCCCGAGTTGATGAAACCTTGAGAGAACTTGGTCTGGAGAAATGTGCTGATACAAAGGTATTGGTTTATAAAATAGCCATCGCTCCATCACAAACAGACCTATACAAAACAGTCAATTTGGAATGTTTATCTGCAATGTATTTCTGGTTTGTGTGATGGTGTACAAGATATGGACAGCGTTTATCCGCGGGGTGTCAGGCGGGGAACGTAAGCGCACAAACATTGGCATGGAGCTAATTAAGTCCCCGTCTGTCCTGTTCCTGGACGAACCTACTTCAGGCCTTGACGCCAGTACAGCCAACACAGTCATGCATGTACTAAGAAGGTATATATATATATATATATAGAGATATATATATATATATATATATATAGAGATAGATAGAGATAGAGAGAGATATATAGAGAGATATAGAGAGAAGATAGAGATAGAGAGAGAGAGAGAGAGAGAGATATATCTCTCTATCTCTATATATATATCTCTCTATCTCTCTAGATATATGCTATGTCTGTATATATATATCCTTTAAATGAATATACATATCTATGAATCTAAAAAATTATCTATATATTCATATATATATGCATATAAATACATAACATTTATATATATACATATGTATATATACGTACGTATGTAAATATACGTGTATATATGTGAATGCTAAACATTTACACTTATACATATACATATATATACATAAATATATATATACATATATATTTATATACATACATATAAATATATATGCATATATATTTATATACATATATATATATATATCTATATTCATATATATATATGTATCTATATATTTTTATATATATATATATATATATATATATATGTTTATATATATGTATATATTTATATATATTTGCATGCTTTTATATGTAAATTAATATGTCATCGGCAAACGCTCTGACTTGGTGCAATACGAACCGTTTCAACTGGCAGGGGAGATAAAAATGTGTGCTATTTACTAACGAATAGTTACATTTTTTCCTTTAATAACAATGACAATGAACTGGTTGACCATGTGTCATTTGTGAATAGTTAGCCCATCAATCTAATTATGCATCAATATCTATTTATATACTGGTAATATTAATTTAAACATAGACTTTCCCTGCGAGGATGCACCATCATCTTCTCTATCCATCAGCCTCGCTTCAACATCTACTCACAATTTGATTACCTCACGCTACTCTCCCTCGGACGAACAGTTTACCACGGGTCGGCAAACGAATCGCTCTGCTATTTCCAGCAACTTGGTTTGTGAATAATGAATAAGTGATTTCCTTCGGGAGAGCATTCCAGGATTATAGAAGATGATTTACTTTGATCAAGTTATGCACCCTAAAATTAGAATATTTGTTCACAGGTTATATCTGTGAGCAGCACAACAATCCGCCAGATTTTTTTCTGGATATCATACAAGGTGCCAGGATGAAAACATCTGCTGACACTTCACAGAACAGTGAAGGAGCAGGTAAAGGGTACACATTCATATGGCTGAGAATGATAAAGGTCAGTTTGTGTACCAGAGTAAATAATAATAAATTATGACAAACTAGTGCGTCATGGAAAAGCAAGATTCGTTGTAGATTTTGCCGTTTTTGCGATGCGTTTGATCCGTGTCAAGAACATAAAAGAGTGATTGTATCACAGTTTAACCAATTGGCCTGATTTAGCCTTCCCAACATACCAAACATAGATAAAGGGTCAATACGATCCTTAAGCCACAAGGTGTATTGATTCCAGAAATCAAACAAATGATCACTTTGTGTGCTGCAGTATCTCTAGCAGTAGAACCTGACGGATATGAGATGACTTCTCTTACCGGAATCGCAAGCAATGGTGCTTAAGCTTCAAGCATTGAATTAATGGAAAGTTAAACTAATTTCCATACATTAGCTTTGTTATCATATGGATTTGTTTTGCAGGAAAGGCAAAATCAGCTGTCAATATTGTCGATGTCGCAACGTTTACAACAGATGAGGGGTCATTGGCCCTCAGCAAGTCGTTCCGAGATTCGCTCCTACATCAATCGTAAGTTTCGTGCTTAAATAATTATGCCTTACCTTACTGACATCTACGTCTGTGGTTTTAAAAATGTGTTGCAACACCACAACCCCCTCCCCGACCCCAGAGTAATAGCTGAAATAGATCTGATCTTCAAGAAGTATCAAGCGCAACAAGCCAGTGGAACAGAAGATGTGCGTGGTGTTAACGAGTACACCACCTCCATCGCAACACAGGTCACACTATTTCATTCATATTTACACGATGTGGGTTTCTTAAGCAATTAGATATACGTCATATTCTTAATATGTTATATCAAGTCCTTTACAAACAAAAGATAATGTATTTCAACTTTTGTTGGCACTCATTTATGCACTCAGGTAAAGGTTGTGGCACAACGCACGATCAAGAGTGTGTTCAGAAACCCACAGACATCCTTAATGCAGGTAGGTCCATACCTCATTATCAATGCGAACTAATTGACGATTGTATTGCATCATAAATCATGATACATTTCCTCTGACAGATCGGAATGACGGTCATTATGAGTCTCTTAGTGGGACTCATCTACCTGCAGATTGACAACAACACTCAGTCGGGATTTCAGAACAGGTGATCGAAAAAACTGTTGGCATGCCATTAGCAAAGAAATACAATGATTCACCGTGAACGTCTTGGCTTGTTATAAAATGTTGCTTAGACAATAATTGGATACATGTGTCCCCGCTCATTTAAATAGTGCATGCATATAAAGTGGTTACCAATTTATGTAACATATAGAGCCGGTTCATTTTTCTTCACGACGATGAACATGGCATTCGGCAGCATGTCGGGTATTGCCATATTCGTAGAGGAACAGTCTATATTCGCGTAAGTGCTTTTTACGTTCACCAGTTGCTTGAACTAGTTGAAGTGGTTTGCAAATATCATGATAATTGTTCATACAGTCCATTGAAGACATTAACTGTTGCACGTAACAGGCACGAGAGCGCCAATGGGTATTATCGCGCATCGTCCTATTTCGTGGCCAAGGTGCTGTGTGACATATTGCCAATGCGGTTAATCCCAGTCACGATCTACGCCGTCATATCCTATTTCATGATAGGTAGCAGTAAAAACATTTAGCATTTTGGATGCGCCTCGCTTTGTTGTGTCAACTTGAGGCTGTACTAATTTCATCACCACATTCATGTAGGATTCAATCAAATTATTTAAAGCTATACGTTGCTTATCAGGTAGTGCTTGAATGGTTGCCCTTTGAACTGTTCGTACACATTCCATTGATGTTGGTATTTCCGACCTCATATGATTTTTAGGGTACCAGTTGGTTGCTGAAAAATTCTTCATCTACTATCTCACAATATTCATGACAAATATAGTTGGGACCACACTGACATTCATGGCAAGCGGACTGTCACCAATATATGCTGTGGCAAATTTGGTTTGCATTCTTGTGACGATCCCTATGATGGTATAACATTGTTAATGAACGCTGTTCATAAAGCAATTGTGCACATCGATTTCTCATATTCGGATTCGTTACAAAAAAGTGATTAATCTTATTCATGGTCTCTAAAGATATTCGGAGGTCTGCTGGTAAATTTGGATACTTTGGGCGACTGGATTTCTTGGCTGAAGCATCTCAGCTTATTCAGATATTGCATGAACGTACGTATGCACATGAGAAACGTTATGCCTTGATCGCATTTATCTTACGCGCATCATATAAAGTATGCTTTTCAAATTGGTTGAATGGAACATAAATGCGAATTGTTACTTGTGCACCCACAGGCGCTCTACATCAACGAAATGAAAGACCTTGAATTATGCACGCGACCCACTAATGGAACGGTAGAGTGGTGAGGATTTGTGTCTATTTCTAAATCTAAATGCTTTACATCATATGGGAAACCAGCTGAGTTCCTTTATTTGCTTGAAGGATCAAACTGCTAATAAATGGGATATTAGGTAAATGATTATGAAACATTGCACGGCGAAAAAATCACTGCCGTGAAATGTAAGCGTATCTGTGTACATCTGCAGCTTCCCCGATGCTGGAAATAAATATCTGAAGGATCAAGGAATTGCCTACAACACGCCGTGGGATCTTTGGCGGAACCACGTGGCACTAGCTACAATGGCGGTGGTCTTCCTCTTCCTGTCTTACATACTGCTTCGAACCATGAAAAAATTTAGATAACTAACCCAGGAATTCCCGACGCTAGTTGTCATTTGAACAAAACTATGACACCTGCACCACACGTGGTTTATCACGTTAGGTTGTCGAGTCGATTTGAATATAACCAGATTCAACGAGGAAGCAGGTTGAAAAGTGTTGAACTATATCCATTGTTGCGGAATTGGTCTATTTTATTTGCTATTCGCTTGTACATTACACGTGTATCAATTGTGTGCGATTAGGACGAAAAGCACCACCGAAAGACGGGAAACAACGTCGTTGCTGTGTAATGCTAATACAGCAATGATTGAATAATGGCACTGTGTTACTAATCGCATATGGCAAAATCAAGCCAATAAATTAAGTGTATATGAAAATTTAACCTGTCTGTAACAGAACTACAATAATTGTCTGCCCTCTTTTATCAACTTGTGCCGCTCTTTATGCAAACTATTGTTTATGGATCAACCACATATTGGACCCAATTCTATTGATACATGGCAAGGTTCATGATAATGCAATTTAAGTCTCAAAATTAATTGTATGGGATAGAAATTGTCTAAACTTCAACGACATGGAACATGCTGACATTAGTTATATACATGTTAGTTACTGTGGAGCTAATGAAGAAGTAAATGTGACGACTTAATACTCTCTCATTGGTTCGATGTTGTGATGCATCACCAATCGAAGAGGACAACATCTTGTGTCAGACCGTTTGCAAAATCCATGAGTCATGCTAGTCGGCCTCATGGAATCCCGTGAGGAGTTATCTAACATCCATATTGATAGAAACCGTTCTCTGGACACCATATCAATCCATTGATTACCATACACTGTGTGTTGGTGACAAATAAAACATGCATGTTCTGCTTATTCTATGTCTATGTTGTGTATCGTAATTCTGCTGGGCAACATGCTGCCAATGATAAAGATTAATTCCTATATCGGAAAAGCCGAAACCAAGTACCACAATATCGTGCAATGTGGTGTAGTGATGAAGGAAGACACGATCACTTAGGAACTCTATGGCTTAAACATAACTTCCAATTATGGATAGAAGTTTTTCTTAATTGTGTGAGAATTATGTGTTGAGCCCAGGTTACAAATGATTTGTAAATGTGAAAGAGGTTCCCACATCGACCAATGCACGATTTCAAAACTTCATGGGGTATGTAGTAGCCTGGTCAGTTGGGGTAGGATAATTGGTCTGGATGGACGGTATGTGTCTATAGGGTATAGGGTAGCAGGTGACGCATAGGTCACTTGTGTATCTGGGAAGCTAAAGTATATGATAAATAATCATCTACGGGGTTAATCGCCATTACAGCTGGTAAATGAGAGTGGCGCGTCATTACAAGGAATGGGGATTTTGTCATACTGTTATTTAAGCCTTCAACATGTTCTTGGCTTTATCGCTCCCTTCACTTATGAAATATTTTTTTCAGGAAGGACAACCATTGCCTGATGAATTGACGCAACTTTTGTGTCATCAAGTGCAATGATTCATTAGTTATGAGATAGTTCCTAAGTATATCTGCACTTATAGCGGAAGAGTAAAAAAACACTTTACAAAGTGAGGATAAGTGTGATAAATCCTACTTAGTGCGTCCTATATATCAGTAGTAGTTATTTTAATTCAAAGGGGGTACCTAACAGACAATTCACATCTTCGAAAATGGTAGAGTTAGATGTAGGTTTGAGGAAACTCATATATATCAAGAAAACTGCTGGGCGATATTGTGCATCCCTCAGCCTTGTGGAAACCTACCCGTACGCTTAACTTCGCTTTTTACCATTTCGGTTTTAACACCGTGATGTCTAGCTACTGTAATATGTATGACCATATACATAAAATGTACCACAATCTCTTTCGAGTCTGTACAAACTATATTCGGCCGTGGTGACTTGTTACCTGACCAATAAACATCACAGATGGCGACGTAAATCAATTTCCGCGGCGGGAAAGCAATTTACAGGAAAAAAACAATCAGATTCATCTTACTGTTCTTCGATTGCGAGGTCCTTGTAACAATAACGCATTATTAGCAAATAATTATCTATAGCACTCACGTTATTAACTGAGTTTGAACAGTTCAAATCGACATGGCTATCAATTGGTTTGTCCAAGCCATTTGTCGAAGGTAACCGACGAGTTCGTTTTCTCACCATTAGCAATGTTGCCTTAAAAATCCAATTTGGTTGTGAAGGGCGCCGGAAACATTTAATACATTTATCGCCCAATGGTGTATGTTTCCATGGTAACAGGAAGATGTAGTATGTGGTACGTTGACTGTCAGAGAAAATCTTATCTTCTCAGCCAGTCTTAGACTACCATCCACTATATCAGGGAAAGAAAAAAAGAGCCCGAGTTGATGAAACCTTGAGAGAACTTGGTCTGGAGAAATGTGCTGATACAAAGGTAATGGTTTTTATAAAATAGCCATCGCTCCATCACACACAGACCTATACAAAACAGTCAATGTGGAATGTTTATCTGCAATGTATTTCTGGTTTGTGTGATGGTGTACAAGATAGGGACAGCGTTTATCCGCGGGGTGTCAGGCGGGGAACGTAAGCGCACAAACATTGGCATGGAGCTAATTAAATCCCCGTCTGTGCTGTTCCTGGACGAACCTACTACAGGCCTTGACGCCAGTACAGCCAACACAGTCATGCATGTACTTAGAAGGTATATATATAGATATAGATATATATATATATATATATATATATATATATATATAGATATATATATATATATAGATCTATATATATATATCTATATATATCTATATATATATATCTCCTATATATAGAGATATATCTATATATATATATCTCTATATATCTGTATCCTATCTCTCTATAATTTTTCCCTGAATATACCTAGATATGAATAAAAAAATCTATATATATTCATATATATATGCTATAAATACCCTATAAACTTTTATATATATATATATATACATGTATATATATATGTACGTATATAAATATACGTGTATATATATATATATATATATATATATCTATATCTATATATATATGTATATATATATTTCATATATATATATATATATATGTGTTTATATATATGTATATATTTATATATATTTGCATGCTTTTATATGTAAATTAATATGTCATCGGCAAACGCTCTGACTTCGTGCAATACGAACCGTTTCAACTGGCAGGGGAGATAAAAATGTATGCTATTTACTAACGAATAGTTACATTTTTTCCTTTAATAATAATGACAATGAACTGGTTGACCATGTGTCATTTGTGAATAGTTAGCCCATCAATCTAATTATGCATCAATATCTATTTATATACTGGTAATATTAATTTAAACATAGACTTTCCCTGCGAGGATGCACCATCATCTTCTCCATCCATCAGCCTCGCTTCAACATCTACTCACAATTTGATTACCTCACGCTACTCTCCCTCGGACGAACAGTTTACCACGGGTCGGCAAACGAATCGCTCTGCTATTTCCAGCAACTTGGTTTGTGAATAATGAATATGTGATTTCCATTCCTGGATTATAGAAGCTGATTTACTTTGATCAAGTTATGCACCCTAAAATTAGAATATTTGTTCACAGGTTATATCTGTGAGCAGCACAACAATCCGCCAGATTTTTTTCTGGATATCATACAAGGTGCCAAGATGAAAACATCTGCTGACACTTCACAGAACAGTGAAGGAGCAGGTAAAGGGTAAACATACATATGGCTGAGAATGATAAAGGTCAGTTTGTGTACCAGAGTAAATAATAATAAATTATGTCAAACTAGTGCGTCATGGAAAAGCAAGATTCGTTGTAGATTTTGCCGTTTTTGCGATGCGTTTGATCCGTGTCAAGAACATAAAAGAGTGATTGTATCACAGTTTAACCAATTGGCCTGATTTAGCCTTCCCAACATACCGAAACATAGATAAAGGGTCAATACGATCCTTAAGCCACAAGGTGTATTGATTCCAGAAATCAAACAAATGATCACTTTGTGTGCTGCAGTATCTCTAGCAGTAGAACCTGACGGATATGAGATGACTTCTCTTACCGGAATCGCAAGCAATGGTGCTTAAGCTTCAAGCATTGAATTAATTGAAAGTTAAACTAATTTCCATACATTAGCTTTGTTATCATATGGATTTGTTTTGCAGGAAAGGCAAAATCAGCTGTCAATATTGTCGATGTCGCAACGTTTACAACAGATGAGGGGTCATTGGCCCTCAGCAAGTCGTTCCGAGATTCGCTCCTACATCAATCGTAAGTTTCGTGCTTAAATAATTATGCCTTACCTTACTGACATCTACGTCTGTGGTTTTAAAAATGTGTTGCAACACCACAACCCCCTCCCCGACTCAGAGTAATAGCTGAAATAGATCTGATCTTCAAGAAGTATCAAGCGCAACAAGCCAGTGGAACAGAAGATGTGCGTGGTGTTAACGAGTACACCACCTCCATCGCAACACAGGTCGCACTATTTCATTCATATTTACACGATGTGGGTTTCTTAAGCAATTAGATATACGTCATATTCTTAATATGTTATATCAAGTCCTTTACAAACAAAAGATAATGTATTTCAACTTTTGTTGGCACTCATTTATGCACTCAGGTAAAGTTTGTGGCACAACGCACGATCAAGAGTGTGTTCAGAAACCCACAGACATCCTTAATGCAGGTATGTCCATACCTCATTATCAATGCGAACTAATTGACGATTGTATTGCATCATAAATCATGATACATATCCTCTGACAGATCGGAATGACGGTCATTATGAGTCTCTTAGTGGGACTCATCTACCTACAGATTGACAACAAACACTCAGTCGGGATTTCAGAACAGGTGATCGAAAAAAAAAACTGTTGGCATGCCACTAGCAAAGAAATACAATGATTCACCGTGAACGTCTTGGCTTGTTATAAAATGTTGCTTAGACAATAATTAGATACATGTGTCCCCGCTCATTTAA